>JBBPTT010000341.1:0-28302 GCA_038094175.1 Boletellus aff. lepidospora
GGTGGTGCAGGCGCAGGCGCAGCAGCAGCGACAGCGACAGGGTGGGCCGCAGGCTGGGGAGGAGACAGTTCAGGAGGAGCGTGCAAAGGAGGAGCAGGATCAAGAGGAGGTGCAGGTGCAGGTGGAGTTGGACGAGGAGGGGGCGCATGCGGCATTTGTGGCTGGGATGATATGGGCACTGAGCAGACGCGTCCTGCCTGGGCCACCGTACGTGCCTGGGCCCGGGCCAGACGGGGATCCAGCGGTCAAGCCCAAGGACGGGGTGGTCGCGGACCTGGGGATTCGGTGGCGACTGGACGAGTGTTTGAGGTGCGCGTTTGTTTTCCTTGAGGGCTGCGGTCGGGTTGCTGACCATGGTGGGCTGCGCAGGTTTGCGACCGAGCTTGCATGTCGGAAGGCGCACGTCCGGGCGGACGACATTACTGTAGCCAGCGTGGCTTCGGGAAACATCAAGGAGCGCAGTGAATGGGACGGACTCGGAGAAGCGATGCGGATGGCTGGGTGGTTCGACTGAGGCGACGCATCTTTGTTATCCCGTCCGTGATACCCCCCGTTCGATTGCCCTGTATCCCATTCGTCACGCAAGCTATGCACGATCTTGACGACGGCGACGACGACGCCCTCTCGACGTCTTTGATGAACAATCTGATGCGCGCATACGATTCACGGGCCACGCCCATATCAGACCAAAGGGGGAGAAGCCCGTTTGATGACCACACTGTACACGAGATAACATACACGGTAAAAGACACTTTTTTTTTCTTTGCCTCGCTGCACAGGTTTTCAAACACGAGATCCGTACACAACGCTGGGCTCGCTGCCACCTTGGCCCTTGCGCGCGTTCGCTTGCGCCCATCTGGAACGGGCACAAACATGAGCGTGTGTGATTTTGCAGGACGGGAAAAAGGGGGCCGCACTTTTTGATTCGGATGCTCTCGATCTGGATGAACCCTATCGCATCGGTGGGCTCGAACCCGCCGAGTTCGTCCATGGATGACTCGTGCTCGTCGTACAGACCCTGTTTTCTATTTTAAAAAGAGTATCATGGGGCGTGGGCGCGGTCTCACCTCGTCCGAGTACCGTCCCTCGATGATGACGTTCCCCTTGAGCAGCTTCAAGCGAACGACCCCGTTCACGGTCCGCTGGCTGGCCGGAATGGCGCCCGTCAGGAACTCGCGCTCGGGCGTGAAAAAGTAGCCATTGTAGAGAAGCCGACCGAGCTCGATCGTGATGAACTGGTCGCGGAGCCCGCGCACCTTGCGATCCAAGGTGAGACCCTCGAGATCGACGTGTGCGGCGCGCAAGATGGTCGCTCCCGGGGACTCGTAGCACCCACGGACCTTGACGCCGACGTAGCGGTTTTCGACGATGTCGATCCGTCCGATACCGTGCTTTCTCGCGAGCGCGTTGAGCCCGACAAAGATCTCGACCGGGTCGGTGTATGTCTCGCCGTCGGCGGTGGTGACCTTGACGGGGAGGCCGGTCTTGAACTCGATGGCGATGCGATCCGGCTCGGATGGCGCGTTCTCGATGGACTGGGTAAGCTTCCACATGTCGTCCGGAGGGGTGGTGTTGGGATCTTCGAGGATGCCGGCTTCGTAGGAGATGTGGTAAAAGTTTTCGTCGGTGGACCAGGGCTTTGATGAGGTCTGCTGGACGGGGATTTTCTTCTCAGCAGCGTACGCGAGGAGGGCTTGACGACCGGCGAAACGGTTGTAGAACTCTGGATGGGTGGGTGAGCGTGTGGATCAGGGGCTGGCGCGCGCGGAGGCGTACCGGGAAGACGCCACGGGGCGATGACTTTGATGCCTGGCTTGAGACCATAAAAGGCGAGCTCGAAACGCACTTGGTCGTTTCCCTTGCCGGTGCAGCCGTGCGCGACGTAGCTGGAGCAAGGTCGATGGGAGGGCGGACACTGGCAGGGTGTCGCTACTTACTCGCATCCCTCCTTTTCTGCGACGGCGATCATGCCGCGGGCAATGACTGGGCGGGCGAGCGCAGTGCCGAGCAGGTAGACGTTCTGTTTCTAAAGTGAGCACTAGATCGCGATGGGGGGACGACAACGCGAACCTCGTAGATGACGTTGGCTTGGATGGCAGGATAAATCAATTCAGTGACGAACTCGCGCCTCAAGTCCTTTTTTTCGCGCGGCATCAGAACGGGGACTCGGATTCAGAGGGACCGGACAAGCTACCTCTTTGAAAAACTTGGTGGCACCCGACTTTAGGGCCTTGCTTTCGGCAGCAACAAAATCCTGGGAAGAGACTCGTGAGCGTGCAAGGGGATGGACTGGGGCGGTGTGTATTTGCCTCTTCTTGTCCCACGTCGGCCAAAAAGGCGAGCACTTCGTACCCCTGCTCGACGAGCCATGCGAGGATGCAGGAGGTATCTGACGATCGCGTCGGTCAGACGCCCAGGACGTGGCAAGATCGACGCACCGAGTCCACCAGAGTAAGCCAGCAAGACGCGTCCTTTTGTGGAGGCCATGTTTCGATAAAGCGAGGAGGGGGAGACGAAGAAAGCCGGAGGCGAATGCTCGGTGCGAGTATCTATAACACTCCGGATCAGCAATTGATCGGAGTCGGAATAGACTTCATATCAGAGATCGTGCATAGCCTTGATCCATATCTCAGCGATCGATTGAATGCGGTCGTCAGACGGGCTCAGGACCGTGTTCTCATTGTGTGGAAAGGATATGGATCTTCGTCACAGACGAGGAGAAAAACTAGGAATGTCTGTGCGGATGCTCTCCTCGGAGGTTTCCCCACGTCAGCTTCCTCACTCCCTCGCCCTCCCTCCCTACCACCCGTGGCCCGAGAATGACCTCGTCGGGAATCTGCTCGAGTCGCTGCGCTTCACGTCTGAGGTAAGTGACGAGCGTTTCCATGATCTCCGGGTAAGCAATGTATCTGCCGTCGGTAGTCGATCAGACGACGCACGCCAACTGCCACCAAGAGCCTCACCGATCGTTCTCGCTCGCGCCAAAGTCGTGAACACCACTCAGATCATCCTTGGCCTCCTCAACGTCCACATCGATCTTCTCCACCTTTTCAACCAGACCTCCCACGAGATTCACCGAGCGTCTAAATGTCGTGGCTTCCGCCTCGCTCTTGCCCTGGTTTCCACCTCCCCCCGGGACCATGATGCCCCTCGCGCCACGTCCACCCAACAAGTTTCTCCACACTGCGGCCGACATCTCTGCGTCCCCTCTCACGAGTCCCAGATCCATACTCATGTTCAGACCCGCCCATTGCTCCTTGAAGATCTTCATCTGTCTCGTGACCAGTCGTTCTGGTGCTCTCGCATTTCTTTCCGCCTTTGCGTACGCGGCCTCGGACTTGAAGGTGTTGGGGGACGGAACCGGGGAAGGGAACGTGTAGAAAGTGCTGCCTGGGTACGGAGAAGTGTATTTACTGAACTCGGAGCGATGACGAATGTCGGACGATGCAGAGGGAGCGAGGGATGGATCCGACGTCGAGCGAGGTGGAAGAACACCAGGCTGAAGCACTGCACGCACGCGTTCCTCGACGTCTTGAAAAAAGTGGTCTATCAACCCTTGTATGTGGTTCAGTCCCTGGGATGCAGGCAGAGCACGCAGACGGACAGTGAGCAGCCAGACGTGCAGATTCGTCACGGTGAACCACGACTGGAACGTCGGAGGGAGCGCGCACTCTTGGGCAAAACATGAGCGGAGACGGCCGGACGGCACACGGGGGCGACACGAACCATTTTTCCAAAAGTCGGCTTCCTGGTCTGCGCGGGTCGCGCACAGGACGTTGTACAAGTGTAACGCGCGTCTGTTCGCGAGCTGTTTGGACGAGCCATAGCCGAGTGCACGCGCGAGTCCGACAAACACAGTGTGCAGGACAGGATTTGCCTTGACTTTGTGCGTGAGCCACGACGGCTGCTTGCCCGAGTGCGGTGGTGCGGCTGGCTGTGGGGGCTTTGACGCGGGCGTAGAAGTCAGCAGCCGGACGTGTTGCACTGGTCGTCGGACGTGGCTCGGTATGGCCCCAATCCTGGCTGACCGCGAGGCCATCGTTTGCCTGGTGTGATGATGGTAAAGGACGGCAACGTGCATTACATAACTGCCCTCGGCCGCATCCAAGTCGCGCTTGCACACAAAACGCCTGCCAGACCATGCACTCGAGCTCGACGTCCAGCAGGCGTAGTGACCAAAATGGGACGCGTGGCTGAGGTTGTTTGCCAACAGCTTGCGAAACAAACAACCACCCTCACGCCATGGGTCGCACCAGGACGAGGCAGAGAAGGGCTGTCCCCACTACATCGGCTTCCTCATCGCCCACCGTATCTGCCCTTCTCTCCAAAGCACAGGATCTCATCGTCCAGTGCGACTATGCCCTCGCTCACAAATTCACCGAGCGCATACTCGCTCGGGAGGATGCCACTTCCGCAGAAAAGAACCAGGCCAAGGAGATGCTCGCCCTCACTCTCTTGGAGATCGGGGATGTCGATGCCGCAAAGCGAGTACGTCGACGTTTGCCTGGTCACCGAGCCCCGCTGAGAACCAGCCCGCGCCAGGTCTTTCTCGCCCTCGTTCCTCCTCATCCGGACGCTCCGTCGCCCCCACCGCCATCTGCGTATCTGTACCTCGCGCAGCTCACAGGCGACGACCCGCATGCCGCCCTTGCCCACTACCAATCCGCGATCGATCTCCTTCAGGCCCAACTCAAAGGAAAATCCATCTCGACTGGAGATAATTCCGAAGACGGCACCGACGCCAGGGGCAACATCGTCCGCGCCTATCTCGGCATGGTCGAGATCTGGATGGACCCAGTGCACGATCTGTGGCAAGCATACCACTCTCCTCCTCCCGATCGTCCATCTCTGACACGGTCGATAGCACCGACCCAGCCGCATCCAGCACGTGTGATTCGCTCCTCTCCCACGCCCTCCAGATCGATCCTCAAAACCTGGAAGCACTCCAGACCCTTGCCAGTGTGCGTCTCTCGCAGGAGAAACCAGAAGAAGCTCTCCTCGCTCTCCGGACGTTCCCACCACCCCCCGCCCCCGCTCAGGACCCGACCGACCATGCCATCCTTTTGCTCAACGCGCTGCCCCTCCAGACGCGCATAGCACGTGCAAAGCTACTCCTGGAATGCAGCGCCTGCTCGGATGCGCTCGTCCTTCTCGAAGGCGTACTTGCTACGGACGACACTCACGTCGAAGGGTGGTACCTCATGGGCTGGGCCTGGTGGCTATTAGCAGAGCGCAAGAAAGATGGGGACATCTTTACCGCCGCCGAACTGGGCCAAGATGGACAGGCGTTGGAGTGGCAGGACATGGCGAGGGATGCTCGTGATTGTCTGGAAACCTGTCAGACGGTGCGTGTCATTCCTCTCCCCTGTCTTTCGTTGCTGACGTCTCGACGGATGTATCGTATAGCTGCACACGTCCCAGGGACGACGCTGCGGGGAAGGGGTCGGATGGGTGCTGACGTCCCAGGGAGACCCAGACATGGCTCTGCTTGAGCACGTCGAGGAGCTTATCGGAACATTGGATGCACTTGGCATCCAGTCGTCCCCGGCAGGAGACGATGGCAGTGACGAAGAGTGGGAAGAAGTTAGCGATGAGGACGAGAGTAAAGACACGGAAATGGCATGATTGCATCATGAGCGTCGTAGCAAAAGTATTCTAGTGGCCCACCTCGCATGGGCGTTATAGCTGGTCCCGTCCCCGGTAGAGTTTACTCGTGGTGGTAGAGCGTCTCAGCAGTGTGGAACCTGGTTTTCGTTGCCGGTTTCGTTGGCAGTGGAAGAGCGGTCTTCATTGAGGGACACGCCTCCTGTGCGAGGCTGGCAAACAAGCCATGACATGTACAACCCCCGCTTTTTGCACTCGGCTGCTCGTCTAGTTCGATTCGTGGGATCCAACAGAAGACACATGCAGCTCTTCCGAGAGGATCTAGCGCGAGAGACTACAGCTACTAGCGACCCGGAGGTACGCGGCCCTTCAGTATCCAGCTAGCGCGACACAAGCGCCATGAACTTATCCGGCCACACAGTCGTCCAATGACGTCCAGGGGGATTGGGAGGACGTCTCGGATGCTGAGGAGACCTCCCAGCACGAGACAATAGTCTCTGGCGTCGATGGTGCTCAGGCGGCGCAGACCGTCCTACGCAAGAAACGGCGTGTTCAACCGAAAAACGCCCCGGCGCCATCCAAAGGCCACGCTACCAAGGGCCGCAAAAAACTGTTTATCGTGAAGAAAGAGGTTCTCCAGGAAGTGTTCACAGACGGCGTCCGCTACACCGCGTTATATGCCTTTGACGTCGTCAAGGGCTCAATCGAGAAGATGCGGAAACCGCTCCCGTGGTTCCTCTTCCTATACATGTTTGCGTGGCTGGCATCGCGCGCGGCCCCCGCATTCCGGATGGCGTTCTCCCCGCTATGCGTTCTACCGGTCATATCGAAGAGCACGCTGTGCGCTGTCAATCCGCCATTCGTGAACTTTGAGAAGCTCGTCAACGTACAGGGCGCCACGTTCGAACAATTGATCGGGGAATCAGCCGGGGGTTCGCAGATATCTACCCAAGTTCTGAGAACAGAGATGGCGGCCGAGGATCTCTCACTCCTCGTGCTGCACAGCGACCTCGCATCAAAAGACACGATCGCAGACGTGCTTCATACGATTGGTATGGATGCCAAGAGGACTGGTCGAGGCCTAAGCAAGCTGGACGCCAAAGTGGTTGGTGCCATCGACAAGTGCGTAATGCATCCATTCCTCGGCTCGTCGAGACCGGTTCACCTAAAGGATATGTAGAGTGATGGCAGTGAATAATTATGCAATGGCTACCATCGAGGATGCACAGAACAGGGCACCTTCGTGGCTCCTTCAGGCCGTCTCACCAATCAAACTGGGACCCACCGCGGAGGAGATCATCACTGAGGCATTCACCCTTGCGGTGGACGAATCGGAACGGACCATAGAGAAGCTCAAGGATGAAGCCGATATCTCCTGGCGGAACCTCGAACAGTTGGATGTAGACATTGGGACATTGCATGAACTGATCACTCGCGAAGATAAGCATGCGTCCATTGAGAAGGACGAACTCCTCGGCCATCTCTGGACGAAGCTGGGCGGAAATACAAAGGCAGTCCGCGACTACAGAGACCGTCTGTCGTTGCTTGATGATATGGGGGAGTACAGAAAGCAGGCTGCCGCACATGTCAAGGCTGCATTGCGGGCTCTGTACACGATGAGCGACGATCTGGAGGTGCTCAGGGAGAAAGTGGCTGCCCCCGGGCTGCTCCAAGACAAATTGCCGCTTCACGTGCACATCGAGAGCATCCGAAGTGGGTTGGAGAGGCTGCAGGAGGGTCGGATGGTATCGCGCGGGCGAAGATGGGGGATGGGGATAGGCGAGGACGTGGTGAGCAAGCTGCTGAACGGCGGGGGTTCGGCTGTGTAGGAACGTCATGATAACAATTGTGGGTTGATTAAGGTTTCACTCGGCTAATGTGGGTTGCTATTGTCCTTGATAAAACGGGCAATGCGTGAACGAGGCTGCTCGAGACAATTGCGATCCACCCGTCCGACATCCGTGCAGAAAACATGGCCGAGGTCACAGCTCTTCTTCTTCTTGCATTCATCATCCCTCTGACGGTGTGCTCGTCAGTGCAGACCCGGTGCGTGCCACCATCTCGTCCCGGTCACTCCAGCTCACGATCATCATTCATACAGACACCTCGTTCTCAGTTCCCTGGTCTTACCGTCCATCCGTCCATCAGTCGTTCTCTGAACTGCTAGCTTGACCATGGCACTCTCAGTATGTGTGGTGCTTACTCGGAGACTATGCTCTCATCTCTCGTGCATTCTAGCCTGGTGGCAGGTGGATGCCATCCGAGGGCCCAGCCGACCCAGAGGTCAGTCTCTCGATGCTCCTCTTCGTGCCTCCACTCATCCGGATCTTAGGCTTGGAAAAGAGCCGTCCACAGGCGTCCACCAAGTAACTTCCGTTTAAAACCTCTTCCCCCCGAGAAGCAAGGTCCGTCCCTCCGTTCTCTATCTGCTCAGCAACCGCTCTGTAACTCACTCCACGCCATAGGCAGCAGTTATAGCTATGGCTTCCGCATCTACCCGATCAAGGACGTATATTCCCCGACAACATCACGCACGGCCTTGTCCAGTGAATCCATCAACTCCGTCGACGAATACGATATTTGGCGGAAGTGGGAGGACTGTCTGTGGTTTCAAGAAAGTCTCGCGTCCATGTACACCCGCGCAGCAAGAGAGAAGCGCAATCGCCTTGCCGCTGGCAAAGGCGTCAAGAAGAACGGAATCTATATTCAGAGTGATCACGCCGCCTCTTGGGATTCTCTCCCTTTTGGTCCAAATCCCCGTGATATTTCCTATGACATACATCAGTATATCCCAAGGCTCACGAAGAAGGGAGCTCTCTTCCGCGCCACCCAGGATGCCGTCGACAATCGATATCAGGATCTCATTGTCATGATGCAGGCCCTGTTTCAGGACGACTTGCCCACACTTGTTAAAGAACTCAAAAGGAGCCGTACCTTTACCGACTTTTTTGGTGTATGGCGGAGGGATATCGATCTAGCACGGAAAGCGCAGGCTTTACAGCAGCCTACTGCTGACCGGCCCCGGTTGTCCCTGTCGACGAGCATACTCTCTGCCTTTCCGATCTCATCGCTCTCCGCCAAGTCGGCGTCGCCGAGCAAAGGAAAGGCACCAGCAAAGGTGCAAATTCCCCATGCGACTTCTACACTCTCAGATTCGTCCTCAGAAGACGCTGTTGATCAGCCTAGACCTAGTGGTCTGACGGATCGGGACCAGGAGAATCGCTCGACCAGGTCCAGGACTTCTTCATCGGGGTCCCGTTCTTCGTCTTCCTCGCCATCGACGCCTGTCACGGTACCTCGACAACTCCCGTCTAGTTCTCGACATCCTGTCGTCGCCTCGCAAGAGGTGCCGATCAGATTTGGACATAATCCTAATGCCCTCGGTAGCGATCGAGGCTCCTTTATTCTAGAATCGCTTCCCGAAGACCGCGAACTCGGTTCCTCACCAAAATCAGATCTAGACCGGGTTTCGTCTCGAGGACGGACTGGATCTACTGGTAAGACGAACCGCAATGCAAGGATTTATGTCCCGTCACCACCCCGTTCTCTGGAATCCCCTGAGCCACCCCGTAAGCACCCACCCGCCTCAGGGATGCTTGATATTCAACATCTTTTTAGCACGATCTTCGGTCCGGTACTCGAGAGCCTCTTTGCGATCAACGCACTCGTCGGCAACCATGAGGGTTACCGCCTACCTGGATGAACTCGATGTGGACTACCGTTTACCAAGTCCCACTCCCGAGCCTGGACGTCGCCCTAGGGCTTCTGTGTCCAGCTTGGCATCATTGGTCACCAACTCGTCTGTCGATGCTGTGATTCCCCGTAGTGAACGGCCTTCCAGGGCACTAGCAAATCATGTGAGACAGCAGAGGGAATACGAACCCTGGTCAGAAGATGACTCTCAGTCCGAGGAGCAGGGAGATATTGTCCTCGATGCTTACTTCCATGGTACGCGGTGTGATATCATGTCGCAGTATCACAGGTACTGAGGACCCTCCAGATGTGATCGTCCCGTGCCCTCAGACCCCATATGGTTTCCCCGAGACACCAACCGTGGACGAGCCGGTGTATCATTTCGCGCGAGAGCAATCTAGCGCGAACCTCAGTTCGTCTTCCGGGTATTCGGACCGTCGCTCCTCCTTTACAACCTCGATATCGAGTGGATCGACGTCGTCCAGTGGGAACCTCACGATGTTGTCCATCAAGGCCATGCACGAGGATAGCATCGTCATGCTCCGCGTCCCTCGTTACATCGCGTTCAGCGAACTACGTCAGAAAATCTACGATAAATTCGTCCAGACCGGCAAGTCGATGATTTGCGATACGTTCGCCATCGCCCTCATGGAGCAGGCCCCTGTTGAGAAGGTGGAGCAAGGCCGACCCCGGGCAGGCTCTATCTCGTCCGTCGGATCTACCAGCACCAGGGGTGGAGCTCTCTATTTCATATCGCAGGCCGAGTGGGACAGCATCGCCGCGACCCACTACGGAAAGATGTTTTTACGGATCATTGGGAGTCGGGAGTGAGGTTAGTCGTGCACGCATACACCCTTCGTTCTTCTTTCCCTGCCTGTCCAACGTTTCTTGTTCGCCATTCGCCTTCTCTCGTGGCGCAGGCTGAGGTATTGGTTTTACACTTTCGTTCGCTCGTAATCTTGGAGCGTTTTTATGCGTTATCATGACTGCAATATCGCGTTTCGCTATGCTTCGTTCCACGCATATATTTGCGTCTTGTGTCATTCGTTTTCTTCTCGCCCTTATTTCGCGAGCATGTCCTCGCGCTGTTGCCTTTTCCTTTCTTTTGGCACACTTGTAGAACTCGGCGGTGGTAGGCCAACCGAGCTCTGGGATTCATGTCGATATGTAGCGTAGGCGTCCACGACAAATCATAATCAATGTGTTCTCCACACGACGGCAACGTCACGCGCCTACGGGGGCCGTCTGAGGCGACGGTGCTTGTAATACAGCAGGTCTGGCGGCAGCGGGCGGCGCACCCGCCGACAGCGGCGTTCGCGTCCAATCGGGCAGCACAAATCTCGGTCGCGTCTGCTCTGGCGTTGCCAAGTCCATCGCGTCGTCCCCGTCCCCGTCCCCGTCCTCTGCATCGTTGTCGTTGTCGCCGACCTGGGACGAGAACGCGTCGTCCCAAATTTCTCTCGTGACCTCTACGCCGCCTGTTTTCAGTGCGCTGCACGGGGGCCGGGTGAGCGTGGCGGATACAGCCACCCAAGGAGGAAGAAAAAAAAGACTTACCCCGCCAACGAGCCTCCCACCCAAGCCATCAACGCGGGCGCAAACGCAGGCGCCTTGCCTGCGTTCGCCACCGCGCGCGGTGACGGTGGCGAGGTCGAAGAGGATGAGCTCTTGGGCGAAGGGCTATTGAGGATCGCGATGTGGGGGACGAGCGGGCGGAGTGCCGCGTACCGGTCGTAGGCTGGTGGAAGTGGCCGCCCCGAGCGCGTCGGTCCCTGACGCGGTTGCGATGATGCTGGCGTTCCGATGGCACGCAGTAATTCAGCCTGAAGCCGTGGAATAAAGCCCGGGAGCATTGCCGTACCACCCGTGACGAGAATGGAGGATACGAGTGTCTGCCGAAGGTCGATCGGCACCTGTCGCGTGCCAGCGTTCAGATGGCGGGGAAGCGGGGGGAGGTAAGGGCAGGCCACGTATGACGGAAGACCAGGCAAGAAAATGGAGCTGACCTTGAGAAGCGTCTCCAAGAGGATCTCGGCAACGCTGCACTCGTCGATATCGCCACCCTCGAACAAGACTTCGGCCGCACGTTCGCGGATCCAACCTGGGATAATCAGAGTGCCCCTTCCCGTGCCCAACTGCTGTGACGCGGGTGGCACGACACGCAGTTGGATGTCCGTCGCGGTCGAGTGTCGGGTGTACATGTTGGCAAGTATCTGAAGATGGCCTTCTCTGCCACTTGGCTCGGATTGTTCAAACTCGGAAGAAGCATGTTGGGAAGAGGTCGCACTTTCTACGCCTTCTGATGCACGCGAAAATTCTGATTCTGACATGGCGACATCGCTGGATGGCGGTAAATCTGGTTCCGAGGCGGGTGCAGGCGATGAGGAACGCATGGAGTTGCGACTTGTTTCGAGCGCAGTGCTGACGAAGCAACAACGCGTTTTTATGTCTTCGACAAGTGCATCCGTCAGAATTTCTTGTGGTACGCCTCCAGTCCTACTCGAGAATGGCGGATTCACGCTGCTGAGGTTTAATGGCGGGGGTATATACGTTCCAAAAAGTAGAAGAAGTGCACGAAGGTGGGACGTAAATCGTGAGCCGGCCAAAGGTGTTGTTCGAAGATGGGGGTACAGGGGTCGAGCAGCGAATATCTGTACTTCTTGTTAGTATGAAGAAAGGATCAGAGCGATTTAACAAACTGGAAGTGCTGTAGATTCGAGATGACCGCAATCGATAACAAGACCCGTGATGCGACCGACAGAGAGCAAGGAAAGTAAATGACTCGAGGAGAACGATACCGAAGGAACCTTGCTGGGTTCAAGCAGGCGACCAAGATATGCGATGATTTTGAACATACCTGCAGATTTCCAAACAAGACTTTCGCGAGTGCGTCCTTGATGTATAGCGGAAGCAACGGATGCTCGACGAGAATGACTTTGCGTGACTTGGGGTCAGTAAGTAGTGACCTGACAGAGACCATCATTAAAACTGACAAGGGCGAGATGAGAACAACGCTCACTCATGGAATACGGAACGTATGCATCTCTCGATGTTAATTTCGAGTATTCTGTCTTCCTCGGCCCTTGCAGACGGATCGGTCGCACGGCTCCAGCTCCATAATGGTTCAAAGTTTGTTGGATTAGCATAGAAAATGTCTCTCGGTCTCCCTTCTCCACTGAAGCCGACTTTCCAGATGCGCGACCCCGGGTCGATCACGACACGGTCTTCTGTGCCATATAGCGAGTGCCTGCGAGTGGACGTGTAGTATGGGGAAGATTGCAAGGCGTGCGAGCCCACAATGCGGGTTGTCGTTGGTGTCGTTGTAGGGGTTGCTGACTTGCTCGGATTTGCTCTCGGTGTAGACGGAGCCGCAGACATGATACTTGCACTGAGAGGGTATCTTACGAATTGCCATCTTGAGTGGGCTCTGGATCTACACGTGACTTTGACTTTTGGAACACGTGATCTGAACGCGTCCTTGAACCACACAGCTCGTTCGCATCCAAACCAACACACCATGTGGAACAACGCAGGGCTCAGTACATCGATCCTCATCACCACTTGCTCGCCTGCTAATGGAATGGTCCATCACACGGTCGCCAAGATCTTCGTGTCAACAAAGCTGCGCGATCTCGGTCCAAAATCCTCGGCCATTCGGACGTTCTGGAGGATGGTAGCAACTTGCATTCGTTACCAACCACCTACAGAACACCTCTTGTGGGACCTGGCTACCTTTAACCTTGCGAGCGTCAAGACACCCTGCTTGGGTACCGGCTTTCTGGGACTGGCATATCCATCCTGTCCATCCAGTAGCTTGGATGACACCCCCGACTTCCCGGAGATATTACCCATATGTCCCAAAGAGCACGGCAGGGACATTCTGATGCTCGCCATGACCACTCCTCTGCCACCCGTAAGCATTCTCGAAGGGATCCTGCTAAGCTTGAAGGAGGGCGAGTCTTTGTCCGAGAGCACGCTTCGAAGACTAAGGCGGAAAGACGCAGAGATAAGAGTCGCCGCCGCAGAGGGACGGAGCCCTCTCAGTGAACACAAAAGGAGGAAGCTGAAAAGGATGGCAGCGAGAGCTTCGACGTCGCAGGCGAGTGTGATTCCGATTCCTGCCAATAAAATGATCCTAAAGAGAATATCAGGTGGTGCTCGAAATTTCCCCTGAGAAAGAAGCCCTGGCTACCCAAGGACTCGACCTTGCCTCTGCTGCAGGATCCTACTCACAGCCGAAAGCCCCGCACCACAGAGCGACGATCGAGTTTGTGGGGACCATTAGCCTATTGCGCGGCGAGCTGCGCAAAGTCAGTGTAGAAGACGTCGAAAGACTCGCTGCCTCGTTTTCTGCGTACCGGCGTTCCGACAGCCAAGAGACCCAAACCACGGAGTCATCAAACGACCCACGTATGAACGACTCCTTACCCAACATCTAACTACATCATAGAGGGTGATCCTCCTGGCCTCTGTCGCCTTATCGGGGACCCACGGTCGAGGATGTCGATACCTGCCCTATGTCACGGTTTTTGTCTGGCAGTGACTATCGTCGAGAAGAGGGATCTTAGATATCAGTTACGTTGGATTTAACATCTTCGCATCTGTACCGTTATCAGTCTGTAGCATAAGTATTATATAGAGTCGCCTTCAGCATGTAGCGTTGTTGACTTACCATCCTGTTTTCGTTGCAATTGGTTGAGGCTGGGCGCGTCGTTTATTTCTGAGGCCATTGGCAAATATATGCATACAGGTCTAAATACCGTCTCCGTCTTTGTCCTCGAACGCAGAGCAGCTAACCATTGTCATGGCGTCTCTAGTCTCACCATTTAGGCGGACCTACAGGTATCTTGTGAGTGGCCGAGTGTTCGAGCGTCCCAGCGTTTGCACTCGAAGCTGAATGGTTACCTAGCAATACCTTGCGCATGAACAACCTGTCATCTTTTGGTCTTGTGTCATGGGCACCGCCGGACCTGTTTTTGCTTTGACATTCCCGTCTATCAGGCAGAAATACTTTGGCTACATTCCTGCTGAGCGTGTGCCTACCACATATCCTCGTGAGCATGTGTACCTGTGGTGCAGAAATCGTTTGTGACTCGCTCACTCTATGCCTCAGTTCCGAAACGGCCGCGGAGACCAGTTCAGGGATACGAGGACGAATAGAGAGCTACGTTGGTGAAGCTTTACATATCCACACCGCCAACGACACACAAGTCGAGGTACGCTTTCGTCGGCAGCGTATAGTACTTGCTACCACATAGAGTAGCAAGGACAGACTTTTGAGCTGTGTATACACATATACATTATTTCACTGCACGCAGCGATTCGACGCGTTCGCCTGCGCAAGTGTCGCCGTATGAGAGCAAGGCACGTGTGGGGATGGCGTAAGCAAGCGTCGGGACACTTGGAACCGAGTCCTGGACTCTAAAGGTTTCTTGCACCGCCAATGTATCGCGTTTTGCATCGGGGCACACGTTGGCCAGCCACGGTACCTTGGTCAGTGCTACGGCGGAGCCCAAACGTGTCGTGTCTGCGCGCTTTTTCTGTCGAATCCGACACGCTCAAGCAAAAGCCGAAGGAGAGCACACCCCTCCGACGCACCGCCTCTGCCTCTCTTCCCATCCGTTCGAATCCGACCCCGACTCGCAGCCCAATCCGCCCCGTATTGACATTCGCGACTGCGGAACGCTACGTTGCAACGCGTCTACGCCCTCGTCTCACCCCGGACTCCCAGAAGCTCCATGACGCATGGTGGATCCCCCGTTGGGGCCAGGGCGGTGAAATCTTCGTCTTTGGAAACGGCAGCTTCGTATGCTGGGGCCTGAGCGACCGCGAAGCCCGCCAGTTTGCAAAAGACGTCTTGGCCCCATGCGAGGTCGGCGCGCTCCCCGATCCCGAGACGGAGGAGCTCGAGTTCGTGACGGATCCCAACGAGTGCGGGCCTACGTTTCCTTGTTCCCTTTGCGCGCCGCGCGCTGACCGTCGCTCGCCGCCACAGGAAGACCCGCATACAGGGCGACTTGATCATTCTCGGACGCGTCGCACCGCTCCAAGATCCTTTGAACGCGGCATCGATTTCGCCGTCGAGCCCGTCGCTCGACACGACGACGCTCCTCGCGCGGTACGCCTACTCGCAAGCGCTCTCCAGATCGACGGCGCTCGCCGCGCTCGAAGAGGCGCTCGAGGTGTACCTCCTCTCCGTCGCCGAGCTCCCGCACGCGCTCGAGCGGACAGGCCGGCCTGGGCTTGGGCGCGAGGCGCTCATCCGCAAGCTCGGGGCGCTGATGAAGTTTCGCCAGGGCCTCAACCTCAACCGCGAGAACTTTTCGGACACGCCGGATCTGTACTGGGCCGAGCCAGAGCTCGAGGGTTTCTTCAAGTCCATGTCAGCCGCGCTGGAGGTCAAGGCGCGGACGCACGCCGTCAACGAGAAGATCACTTATGCGACCGAGGTGAGACTCTTTTTTTCCTCGCCGGTTTTTCATGGACGTGCTCATCATGTCTGGCTCCAGGTCCAGTCGACGCTCAGACAGCTGCTTACGGAGGTATGCACCGCATTCACTTCGTCCTTATCGAACGTGTCCTGAGCCTATTTGTTCTCAAGTCTTCCGCGCACCGTATGGAACTGGTGATCATCGCCCTCATCGCCGTCGAGGTCGTCATTGTGAGTCTTGCCTGCCGCGCTCTTTTCCTGATATGTCAATACGCTTCTTTTAGGCCCTGATACGCGAAGGACCTGAGCTCTACCGGATGCTGTTTGGGTCACCGAAAGAAAAGGAACAAGACGCGGGCAGCTCTCATTCCGTGGTGTCATGATCGACGAGTCCTTGGATGTCAGACACAACCTCACTACTCCATTATTAAGCTGTAATTATTATACATGATACCTGTAAACCCAGACCCCCCCTTTCCAACCTAAAAAGACCGAACCTAAAGGCAACCATCGTACCCCAACCGGATGAGATTTTCAGCGCACGGAGAACAAGGAGTGATGGAGCACGCAAATGGTTTGGGAGCCCTGTTCCACCGCGAGAAAGGCGGTCTCAGCGAACGGGGACACAAATCCGACAGACGATTCTCACGTTGCGATCCCAGTTGTAAACTCTACCTCGACTGGGATTTCGTTTCCAGACTCATCATGAGCTTTCCCGACGTGCATGGTCGCCAGCATGGTCACTACGGCGGCCCAAACGTTTTGGTCTCCCAAATGCCTACCGGGACATATGCGACTGCAGAACGTATTTTCAGTCATTTCTCCATGCTCAGGGTGAACGGTCCCCACCGGCCAAAGCCAAAAGCGTCGTTAGCCGTGCCTTGGGCAAGCGTCCCTTCGGGTGTGAGATGGCGTTCCGGTCTGAAGGCCGTCGGATCATCGAATCGCTCCGCGTCATGCCCCATTGCCCTAGTCGAGTTCAGTCCGAAACCTGTTGACAAGCAGAAGAGGTCACATACCAAAGACTAGTGAGAACGATGGCACCTGCGACCGTGCGATGTGGTCATTGACATGACCGGTCGGGTCAACAGACTACGTTCGGCTCACCTTTGGGAATGTACATGCCTTGATATATGTCAGAGTCTGCAGTCATATGTGGGAGCCCTGCCAAAGAAGAACTCAGCACCGAAGAGCGCCCCTAGACTGACTCGCTCACCATTAGGTACTACCGGTAGCCATCGATGCATTTCCAAATATATTGCCTCTACGTATGGCAGATTTGGGCGGTCCACAAAATCTGGAAGGCGACCATTGCCTACGACGCGGTCAATCTCTTCCCGGGCTTTAACCTGTGCTTCGGGATGGAGCACCATGGCGAGGAGAAATACTCGGAGTGTAAAATCAGTCTAGAGACCAGGCCTGTCAAGTCAAATCAATAGGTGATCGTTTGGCCACCTACGGTCTCGGCACCACCTTCAAGGCTGTCGTAAATTGATGAAGAGGGGTGGACAGGTTTACCAATGCCTACCTACGAAGGCAGTCGTTGCGACGGCCTTGACAGAGTCTTGGTCATAACCATCCTCGAGCAAGCCACGAACGAGTGATTCCTGCGCTGTCCCAGCAATCTAGCGAGATAAGCTTGATTCGTGTGATAGATTAGAGGAAGATGGAGGTAAATACCATGTTGTCCTTGACATGTTGGACGGGACCGGTGAGTATCTGCTCTGCGAGTACACGACACTCTTGAGCTCGTTGCTTGAATCTTCCTCCTGGTAACCACGACGGGATATGTGCCACTAGGGGTGCCAATGGTCAGGGCAACAATGCCCAGCTCTGGGTGAAGAGACAAACGTACAAAAGGGAAAGGCGAGTAACATTGCAGCTTTTTCGGGCGTAAGGGCGGTCGCAAACAGCTGGACAAAATGTTCGATCCTTGATACAAAAGGGTCGTCTTTGGGAGCGACATCGTACCCGTACAACGCAGACATGATGGTCGCCGTTGCAAACCTAGGTCGCGTATCGTTTGGCCACGCTATCGTACAAAGGAGGCGAGATGGACGGCGCACGTTCTAAAATGCATGTCGTGGTCCGCTGGATCGTTGAGCAAGTTTTCGACGAGCTGGCGAGCCTTGAGGATTGCTGCTGGCGCGTAGCGACGGGCAGTTCCCCTGTTGAGGGCGGTATTGAAGAGCTTGCGATGATGCCTCCACTTGTCTCCGTATGGCAAAAGACCCGAGTTGAAGTCCATGCCAAACCTGTGAGGACACGTCAACAGACGTTGCGGGGTGAGGCAGGGAACGAACTGCTCGTTTGCCTTCATATAGGGTCTCTCGGAGTAGATGGATGAGCGACGGTCCAGGAGATCGTGGGCGACTTTTGCAGAGTTGATGATGATGAAATCCATCCCGAGCATGTTGAGGTACACGAGAGGACCTGGAAAGAGGACGTGGAGATGAGCCAAGCGAGGTGAGCCAAGACTGGGACAGACCATAGCGCTTTCCCCATTTTTCATAGGACAGCCAGGGGTGGGTCGAGTCGATGTTGAGGACGCTGCCAATCAAGGGGAGGCCAGTCGGACCGGGAGGCAGCGGAAGGCCACCTCCACGTCCGTGCCGGCGCCACAAGTTGAGGGCACAGGCGAAAGAGAAGATGAAAAGGAGAGCGTAGAGAGACCCGGATCCTGCCATGGGCGGAGTGACTCGAGCGACCTGCGTGCGCTTGCCACGGTAGCGGAGAGAGCAAAGGAGGGAAGGCGAACGGGCGAACGCATCGCAAACCGACGATTAAAAGCGACGCGTCGGTGGCGATGCAGATCATCGTCGGCCCCGCTTTTCCTAGAAAAAAAAAGAATAGAAAGTTTCAGGTTTAAACACGTCCGTCCGAGCGAGGTTGCATTGCGTGACATTGCCGATTACGGCAGCCATTGCAGGAAACCGACGCGGCCGAACCCCTGACCTGCAATTTCATCTTCCCCGGAAACATCATATCCATAAGCGGTTGTCACGCGTCACGTTCAGGGCCACCTGATTTATTTGTCTGACTCAGCTATACAATATTCTAGTACACGTCGGTTCGTCGTCTACAGTGCTACGCGCCCAGCAGTTGCTCGGCCCCCTCAAAGCGAGGCGTGATCTGGCAGGGGAACGAGAGCGGTTTGCTGGACGGCCCATCAGCACGCCAACGAACGAAACAAGCCCCCACACGTACCGCGCGACACCAATCGTAAACCTGGCGGACACGTCAATCTCGTACCCTGCAGGGCCGATCGCCCTGCTAAACTTGAACATGGCAAGCATGTTCGCCGCTCCGAGCCACGTGGAGGCGTTGGCAAGGTATCGCCCGGGGCAGGCCCTCCGTCCGTACCCAAAATTGAGCCCCGATAAATCATCGGCAAGCAGGTTTCCGTCAGCATCGAGGTGTCTTTCCGGTCTAAATTCCGCCGGATCCGGGAACTTGTCTGGGTTCCGTCCCATCCCCCTGGGGTATGGCGAGTCAAGTTACATCAATACCATGACGCGCGACGCACCAATGGTTCGCTATGATGACAGACCCTAGTGATCGACAGTCAAGGAAACAGGCCAACTCGTTGGAAGCGTCACCCACCTTTCGGAATAAAGTACTGCTCGAAAACATCGTCCTTGGTAAGCATGTGAGGAACACCTGCTCGGCAGGTCAGCATCCACGCAAGCTGCTCCATCCGTCCGGCAACGCACCCATCGGGACAAGCGCGGCCCATCTCATAGTCTCCCGGACGAGCGCGTCAATGTACTGCAACGACGGGGCATCGTCAAAGGTTGGCAGTCTGTCCCTCCCCACAGCCTCGTCTATCAACGCATGCACGTGGTCTTGGATGTGCGGATTGAGAAGCAGCGCCAGTATAAGCGAAAGCAGAACCGATCTCGTCTGTATGCACGTTCAGGCGTCCCGGCCCACACACGCAAGCCTCCGTTACCCACCGAATCACTCCCGGCTTTGCAGACAAGAGGTCAGGCATTGGACAAATGGGGCAGCACGCGACTCAGCTTCTTACCTATGAAGCTCGACGTCCCGCAGTCCTTCGTGTCCTGCTCATGCGCCGCGCGAGCTTGGTCGGGCACACTGTCGTCCTTCAAGAGCTGCGCCACCATCGAATCATTTTCGATGCCCTTTTCCTATCAAACACGGTCGGCACGCAAAAACAAGAGACGAAACAGTTGTATCACACACCAAACACTCCCTGACGAACTGGAAAGGACCGTTACGGACCACGGGGGACAACTCCTTGCATCGCTTCGCCATTCGTTGGAATGTGGCACCGGGAAACCAGGGCGGGAGGTTAGCGACTGGACGCCAGGTCAGACAGGGTGCCACTCCGTGTGGTTGTGACGCACGTTGCGGGAAAAAGCTGAGCAAGGCCGCCCTCTCGGGGGTCGTATGGACAACGATCCTGATCACCTCCTGAAGCGGCGTCACAAACTGATCGTCCTTCGAGGCAACCTCGTAGCCGTATATGATGGACATGATGATGGACGCGGCGAACCTGATCGAGAACGGTTTGCAATCGCCCAACGTCCGCGAGCAAACAACGCTCACGCATTCATATGAGCCTCGTAGTCCCCGGGGGAATCCAGCAGCCCGGAGAGCAGCGTTCGCACACGCTTGTTCAAGGCGTCGTGATACCTCGGGATCATCGAGTTGTTGATGGTCTGATGAAACATCTTCCGGTGGGATTTCCACTTGGGATCTGAAGGGGACAAATGCGCCGTGTTAAATTCTATACCAAAGCTGTGGCGAGAAACGCGTCTGTCAGACTGCGCGCGCAAAGGTATGCGCGTCCTCACAGTCTGGATGTTTCGATCACCGGACGACCAGAGTAGATGCTTGATCGCTGATCGAGCAGCGCTTTCGCGACTCTCTCCGAGTTGATGATGACGTAGACTTGACCCAACAGCTTGCATGAGACGATCTCACCTAATCACAACCGGTCAAGGACGGCGACGTGCGTCACCTCGCAGGGTCACATACCGTGCTCCTCCTCCCAATCTTGGTACGTCAGCCAGGGCTCGTCCTTGTTGATCTCGAGTGCACTCCCGAGAACGGGGAGTCCTCTTGGGCCAGGTGGGAGGGGAAGTCGGTGGGGGGAAAGCCTCTTCTTGATGACACCTAGACCGAGGAAGAACGATATGGCAAGGAGAACAGCGACGGGGGTGAACAGAACACCGAGGAGGCCCATGTTGGGATTGAGATTAACGGGCCCATCCTCGAGCCAACTTTATATCGGGACGGTGGGGGAACTCGAGTGGCAGGACGGAGAGGCATCAGTGAGACATGAAAGGCACCCATGCCGACATCATTCCGTCGACGTGTGATTCTATAAATGCGCTGGTAACACTGGACAAGGAGACTGGCGCTTATCTCGGAATGTGGCCTATGCGTCTTCCGGGCATCGAACACGTCCTGGAAGGACGGTCCAAGTCAGTCATCCGCCTCCTCGAGAGAACAGGTATCGGACACGTGCGTATGTAGTTCGAACGTCCGTTCGTAGTGCGTGTCACCCCAAGCGGGATCAGGTTAAGTTTGGCGCAAAACATGCTACCCGAGCTTGCTGCGGACGCGACCCGGTCGTGACAGGACCTGTGCAATTCGAGGACGCCATGTTTCAGCGAGTCCACACGCTCGCAGTATGCCACCCAGCGGGTGACTCCTGCACTCACCTACGCTAATTTTTGCCGGTGTCACGAATGTCGCATTTGTTTTGTCTTACTCACGAGGAGCGGATTCCCCTCCTCTGCCACAGCATCTTGAAGTCGTGGATAGTGTGCGCTCGGAACAGAGCGCGACATCAGTCTGGCCAACCGCGGTTCTCACTGGACGCCTATTTCTGACCACCCGGATCCCAGAGCCGTCAGACACGGCCCCAGGCAACCGCCACCAGGTCTCAGATGACCATCTCTATCGTAGCTAAGCCATACTCCAAATGTATACATTCACAAAGGCCAAGAATAAAAACGGAGAGCTGTCAAAAGGGGAATCCCTGCGCCAGTTCAGGTAGCACGTTACACACGTCATCGTCTCTTGGCTGCAGGCTCGTCAAGGAAATCCTCCGCGACTTTCCTTTTCGCCCCAAACCCAAACGCAACTTTCGTTCTCTCTCCCGTGACAGGCGTGCTACTCTGCGAGGGTGTGTCCACGGCCGACGATATACGCGAGAAACCAGGCTTCACAGGTCCAGGCGACCCAGTGCCATTCGCCAGCACGACGGACGAAAAACCAGAGGGCACGGGACTCGCATTGATCGAGCCGCCAGCCTGAGGAGCAGGCAGTGTAATAAACTCTCCAGAGTCGAACGCCTGAGGAACGGCAGCTTTGGCAGCCTCCTTTTTCTTGCTTTTCGTCTTCTCCGTCTTACCCTTTGATAGTGGCTGGGGATCGAGAAACTCCGACGCTTGAGGTACGGCGCTGGATGCGAGCGAATTAGCTTGCCCACCAACCTAGAGCCAGAAAACAAACATACCCCCTATTGCCGACGGACAATACAAAGTGGGCTTGTCCCGTCTTTTCTTGTCGAATCTGGAATGCCCTGTTCATACTCAGAGGGGTGTCACCGCTGGCCATGGCATCTTTCTTCTTCTCCTCGGTGATCTTCTTCAGACGTTTCTCTGTCTTCATCTTCCCAGAACCTTTGCCATGGAATTTGTGAGACAGCGCTTTCCAAGCTTCCTTGGGCGTGAGGCTCCGACCAAATTCATCATAGTAAACGATGTTGACGTCAGGCTTGTAGTTCTTGAACAGCTCCAGACTGGAACGAGCCTCTTGCTGCTCCCGCACGCGGTTCTCATACTCCCGAGTTGCCTGGTCCTTGTTTCCGCCGCGGGCCTGTAGCCTGTCAAGCTCTCGCTGAGCCAGCATATGTCGGTAATCTGTGAGCCAGACATCGCGTTGTCGTTGAACCTTTTCACGCTCTGATTGGTCGGCGTTTGGCTGTGCCAGTAGTCCTTGCTGACGGAGTAGAGACAGTGTGTTGGCCATACCTGAACCAAAGGTGGGTTCACTAGACGGTCCGACTGCCTCGCCCTCGCCATTTGCTGCAGCGATGCGTTCTTCCGCCTCGGCATCTTTGATGACTTGTTCGATCGCCTCGAGCATTTCTTCGTCATCTTCCTCTTTCACCACCACCTCACCAGCCTCAATTTCGTCCAGAGCCTCGTCGTCTGCCATGGACACATCTCGAGACGGCGATCGGGTTTTGGGCGGTGGTGCTACATAGGGTTCAGCTTGCTCGGGTTTGACCGCAGTGGGATTGTAAGCGATGGCGCGAACAAATTCAGATGTGTCGTCAAACGTCAAACCGGATCCGGCGGTTTCTTCTTTTGCCTCTACTTTGATGTCATCGGCAAAGGAAGAGTGCTCCCGAGCGCGGTCTGCAGCGACTGGAAAGAAAGAGGATAAAAATTAGACACACAAATACAAGCATTCACCCACTTTTACGTGCAATTTCTTCAGGGGACGGCTTTTTCGTCTTGTGAACCTTGGCTCTTCTTTGGCGAGCGAGAGCAGCTTGTAGCTCATCGTCATCGACAAAATTGGCGTCTAACTCACGTATCCTAGGAACGACTGGTTTCTCATCCACGTCTATCTGATCCACGTCGTCATCGCGGATCTCATCGTCGATAGGAACCCGACGGGAGGAGCGCTTCTTTCTGGTCTATTACAGGGTGCCGGGATGAATAAACACACGGATGAGATGACGTAAAGCCCACCTTGGGTTTCTTGAAGCCTACATCCCCTTCACGAAGGTAATCATGCGCCTCCAAGTTTTCTGCAACGTGTCAGAAGGGCGGGAGAGCAAGGGAGAGACAGAACGCACTGGCATAATCTATTGACAATAACGCACGATTTACTGACACGGCAGTCTCCTCCGTTTCGCGTCGTTCGACTGCAGCGGACTTGGTCGAGCTGCCCAGCCGGAAGCCCTGCGACAAATGTAAACCACACACCCAAAGCGAACGCTAGGCTGGCTCACGGTTTCGTGCTGGCCCTCCAAGACTTCGTCATACTTGGCCAGAACAGAGCGTTTCATCCCGTGCTTTCCTTCATCGAACTCTTCATCATCATAGCCGGTATAGTCACGGCGTTTGATCTTGAGTTCCTGGTTCTGCTTGGTGCGCTCCGCTTCTGCCATTTCTACATTCTGTAGCTCGTCCTCTGGAAGTTTGTGTGAGAGAAAGGGGGAAAGAAGCGACAGGGGAGACTACCTTCGTTGTCAAGAATGCGGCTGTCTTTTAGCGTGAGGATGCGCGCGTCGCCTTCCGCGAGCTCGTCAAAGTCATGGCTGACCTTTAAGCCTTCGAGATCCTCTGAACCAAAGCGTGAAGGACGGAGCAAAGCAAAGTCAAACAGGACACGCACTCTCGGTGTACTCGTCCCCTTGGAGTAATTTATCCGTGTTCTCGAGCTCCAGCTGCCGCTTGCGCGCAAGCTCCCTCTCGCGCTTCTTTGCCTTTTTGATCCACTTTAAAGTATCCTCTGCTTCGCCGTCGGGATCACCCAGAGTTGCACCGGTCAGGGAGGCGTTGAGCTCTCGTCGATTCCTCACCCTGAACGGAGCGAGTGGCGCTTGAGCAAGAGAGCGGGGGGTGATGATCGACGTTTGTACTCACTTGGCAATTCTGTCATGTATTTTCCTGCAGAAAAAAAAGAGGTGAACAACCGGTGGGCTGGGCGAGGACGACCGAGGGACGGCAGGGACGCTCACTTTGACTCGCGCTCTCTTGCCTCGCGGTCGCGCTGCCGGGTGTAGTTCTGTTCCGCCTGTTTGTCTGCGTCATTTTCTGGTTCTGCGTCTTCCGTGAGCGGTTTGAGACCGAGAGATATACGGATCTTGTTGGTCTCCTCGAGGGAGATGCTCTCTTCCATGGACATGGCGGACGATGGGTGGAGATGGGTCTGATTAGTCAGCTGATCCAGCATTGAAAGACCCTCGTCATGCACGCCATTTTCATTCTTACAACGGGACGCCGTTGTCATAGAGCACTCCTCGTCGCCGACATGGAAATCCACAGCTACGCTACAATCTCGGAGTGACGACCACGCACATCAGGCCAGAAGAAACAAAAAAAAAGGCTACGCGACCTCTCAGCATCATCAGCTCGACGACGCATTTACAATACGGACCCGCGCAGTTCCTGAGCAGGTACCGGCACCTCGTTCTCCTGCAGAGAGAAACGGAGCGAGAGCGCTTCAAGCAAGTCCTTGGAATCGTTTTCATCTCCATCAAACATGAAAGAGACAACGTTTCGGCTAGAACGTGCACCACGGTTGACGGGTGTGGGCGTCGACTGGGAAATCGCCAGCAAACACCCTTCGCTCATCCTTCGTAATCCCGGCGACATGACGGTCATGCGAACGCCCATGCCAAGGGGAACTCCAGGCCTGTTAGTAGCACCTACGGGTCCACGGCGCGTCAACCGGTCTCTGAGAAAGCTCAGCGGTACTTCGTCGTCACCATCATCCTCGGTCGCACGGCGGGGTGGGCTGAGCGCAGAAATTGGAGAAGGGACGTATGCACCGACATCATACCACTCTTTGGGGGGCAGGTCCACCTGCGAGTAGGAGCGGGGGTAACTGTGCTTGTATGTGGTACGGTTGGGTTTGCCAGGAACACGAGCACCGTGGCGACGCCACGCGCACCCATGAGCATAAGAGCGGTGGAATTGTGGATGAAGCTGGTTCTTGGATCGCGCAACCTGTCCGCGTGTCAGATGGCGTTCGCAGAGCGAATCGGGCTGCCGTAGTGCTCCCGGGCCAGGTCCATCGGCACGGTCGAGATACGAACTCGCATTGGAGGACATGCTTGAGTTGGATGCATCATCATAGGGGTACATAGAGCTCCGAGATCGCGAAATGAGTGCATGAGAGACATTGGCCAGTGCGAAAGAGGTGTCCGCAGTGGACTGCGGTGCGTGGTGATCGGACGAATTGAGATTTGGATCGGGTATGACATTGTCACTCTTGTGCGGCGTGCTCGCCCGAATCCTCAGCGGGCTCCACCGTCCAGGAGGTGGGGAACCTATGGGTCCGATCATCGACTGGGAGGGCATGGAGTCCACATTGATTGACACCTTGAGGGGGCTTGCTGGGGGTCTAGGCTTACCGGCAACGTTTGTCGGCCAGCGCTCGGTATAGGGGCAATCCATGATGGCTGGCACTGGGGCGAGGTAACACCTGTCCGGCGGGGTAAGGGGCAGGAGGGACAACGAGGTAGTTTGCGCAGACGAATCAAGCGTCCCTTCGGGGGAGTTTGTCGAGCCAGGAGGTCTTGCGACCGACGAGGCGCCAGATAAGCCCAGCTCGGCATCGTGTGGGTCGAGCTTTGGAGAGGTTCGTTGCGGGCCGCTGGATGGGGGGCCGGATCCGGAGGCGGACGGGATCTTGTCGGGTGCTGGCACGAGGGTAGACGTGGCCGAACGCGACCGCGTGCTTTGGGCACGGTGCGGGTAGTGCGACGGCGAGAGAGCGATCGACCTCGGGGTGAGCAGTATCGGCCTGAGGCGGGTGTGTGCACGGGCGAGGGCCTCCTTTGGTGGGCGACCGACTCTCGGGAGGGCGAGCGGATCGGAGGAGCGACGACGTAGGGAAAAGAGAGCGAGTAGGGAGCGGACGAGTGTCAAGATGAACGACCAGACATTGTCAAAGAACGCAAAAAGGCGTCGGACGATGGAGATCGACATCTTTGCTGTTGCACTCACGAGTCAAGGGCGGTGGTGGTACAGAACGAACCCGTCCGCGTCGACGCGCCCATATTTCAACGTCTCTCGCTGCGGCTGACGGACTGGTGCCAGTGCAGCGGCTGACATGGACGTCCCTTCTGCCCCGTCGGGACCGCTCACAGAGTCTTACTCGTACCATTCGCCCGCCCCCACCGCTCCGGGCCCATACATTCTCGGGGTTGACGAAGCTGGCCGCGGACCAGTCTTGGGGCCGCTGGTGTACGGCGTCGCGTTCTGCCCAGTTGCATGGAAGGACGACCTCGACCAACTCGGTTTCGCAGGTGGGCAACTCTCTCGTCTCCTCGGTCATCCACCTGACGGCATGACCCAAAGACTCCAAGGCGTTGACGCCAGAGAAGAGGACAGAACTGCTGGGCGTGCTCAATGCCGATCCCGTCAACCTGGGCTGGTCTGTGCGCGTTGTCTGGTGGGGAGCACGCGCGGTACGACGACTGTCGCTCACTCAGCCATCTAGCCCACAGGCGATATCCAGAGGCATGCTCAAGGTGCCACCGGTGAACCTGAACAAACAGTCGCAAGATGCCACGATTCAGCTTGTTCGCAGCGTACTTCAACGTGGAATACAGCTTTCAGAGGTGACCTGGTCTCTTCTCTGATCGGGACATTGAGACTGAATGCGACTAGGTGTACGTCGATGCGCTTGGAAACACCACTTCTTACGAGGCATACCTGTCCTCCGTCTTCCCAGGCATCGGCTTTACGGTGACTACCAAGGCAGACTCGAAATTCAAGATTGTGGGCGCGGCGAGTGTGGCTGCCAAGGTCACTCGGGATGCCTGCATCGAGGGGTGGTGTTTTGAAGAGCTCGACGGCGATAACCAAAAGAAGAGCGAGCTCAAGGGGTTTGGGAGGGACTTTGGAAGCGGGTATCCGTCAGGATAGTCGGTCTGTTGTCGACGAGTGGATCGGACAAGCTGACCCTGTATCTAGACCCAAAGACGAAAGCCTGGATCGAAGATTCGCTCGAGAAGACGTTTGGGTTCCCTTCCGTGGCGCGGTTCTCGTGGACCACTGTCAAAGTTGCGCTCGAAAAGTCGGCACATCCGGTCAAGTGGTGCGTTTCTTTTTCATGGCATGGCTAGTATACAAAATTCGACTGGCCGCAGGACCGACGAAGGGCAGGATGCACTCGTAATGGCGTTTGGCAGTGGCCAAAGCAGAGACAAGGACAGAAAACTTGTTGCTCGAGACTTGTGTCTTCGAAGCGTGGGCACGCTATAACTCACAGGGAACACGGATACCAATACATCACGAATTTACAACGTCTCATCGTAGACAGCGCCCAGTCAGTACGCGCCAGACTGCGCCAGAGCAGTCTCCACGCGTTTGTGAGCTGCGAGGAGGTGAGCAGCGCCGTGTTGCATGCCCGTTTGGGCTCACCGTCACGCTTGACGCGCTCCCTGTCGAGTGCGTCCAAACCCCTGGTCTCGAAAATGTGGTCAACGAAACCGCCAGCGAACCCGGCGCTACGAAGAAGGTAAGACGAGAGTGCGAGTGAGGGGGAATGTGTCGCACAGCAGTTGTACGGCCGTCTGGTGATTGACAGGCTTTCCCACCTTGCGGAGGTGGTTCTCGTACGCCTTCGCAGCCTGGCGATGGGTGAGCGACGGACCTGGAGATTCGTGGACGACGCGCCTCGTACGACGCTGCAGCGGCGATGGCTTCGTGCGAGAGTTTGGCGTGGTGCTGGCTGGTGAGCTCGTGGCGGGTCAGCGTGGTCGACCTGGCGGGGGCGCGCACACACCTGCGCGTGGGCCTGGGCCTCGTCCGAGTCTTGGGCGTACCACTGCATGTCGGCGACGATGT
>JBBPTT010000342.1:0-28275 GCA_038094175.1 Boletellus aff. lepidospora
ACAACAACCAGCTGTAGACAAGGAAGAGACAAGGAAGTGCCCACTCAAAAGTAGGGCAAGGACTTAGAGAAATCCAGGAGAGGCAAGGAGATGCTATTCCAAGTAGGTCTAGCTTAGGGATACATGGCTGGAGCCATGGGGTTTATATACCCCAGGGATACAGGATGACTAAGCGATCATGGAAGGCCATGGAATGCACAGGAACAAAGATGAGTCAAAGGAACACAGCCAAAGGCTGTGGAACAGGAAAGAAGAATGTTCTAAAGAAGCACAGCCAGAAGGCTGTGGAACAGGAAAAAGAAGAATGTTTAAGTAATACACAGCCAGATGCTTAGTAAAGCTGTACAAGTCATCAGCTGATGAGTCAAAGAAGCGAGGTAAGCATAGACAAAAGGAGAAAAGGGGTGAGATAAGAAAAAGGAGCAGGGTAAAATGTAACAGAAAGTGCACCACCTTTACTACCCCCCTCAAACCCTCTCGCTCTCGAGAACCTGTCACCGTCACCACTGTCAGTACTCCAACCCCAGCCTCCACCACTTCCCCAGTTGCCCCTCCCTCTGCTCTCAAGAATTATATGTCCCAGCTTCGCTCCACAGGAAAAGGAGAAGGGGAAATCCTCCAAATGCTTAAACTTTGCTTCAAACCTGGAGAGATGCAGATAGACAGCTTCAAACTGGATTTTTAAATAGGGAAGCTGCCTTGATGTCGTCCTTCCCTCATGTACTAGTAGGCAAAACCAATGAAAGAACCATTCGCATCCCTGTTCACCTACAGTCCAACTCCCAAATCATCGACACTGTCGCCCTCATTGATAGTGGAGCCACAAAAAATTTCATCGATTCCAGCCTAGTACCATCCCTTCGATCTGGCATTCACCAGATGACTCAACCCCTCACTGCTATCAATGTAGATGGAACTCCCAATTGGAAAGGAATCATCAAATTCACCATCTCCGCTAAGGCTCTCTTTCCCTCATACTCAGAAAACATCAAGTTCATGGTAACCTTGCTCAGAGAAAGAAAGGTTATCCTCGGAACCTCCTGGTTGACCAAGCAAAATCCCAACATCGACTGGATTGCCAAGACAGTCACCATTTGCCCCTCTACACCCCATTCCATCGACAAGATCACCCTCTCCACCCGGCTCACACAACAGGAAGCCCCCAAGGAACAGGAAGTCCTGGAATGGTGTAAGGAATATGCAGACATCTTCTCTGAAAAGATGTTCAGTGTTCTTCCTCCACATCAACCTTATGACCATGTAATTGAGCTAAAACCATCCTTCATTCCAAAAATAGCCAAGGTATACCCTCTCAACCCCGCTGAGAAAGAAGCTTGCAAGGCCTTCATTGAAGAAAACCTCAAAACTGGCCAAATCATCCCCTCCAAATCCCCTCAAGCCTCACTGTTTTTCTTCGTCCCAAAGAAAGACGGCACTCTTCGTCCTTGTCAAGACTATCATTACCTCAATGAATTCACCATTCGAAATGCTTACCCTCTCCCCCTCATCTCAGATCTCATCGATGATATGAAGGAATCCACTATCTTCACCAAACTCAACATCCGATGGGGATACAACAACATTTGACTCCGAGAAGAAGACCAGTGGAAAGCTACTTTCATCACCCCCCTCAGCCTCTTCAAACCTATGGTTATGTTCTTTGGTTTTAATAACACCCCTCCCACTTTCCAGAGTTTTATGAATCATATCTTCACTGACATTCTCACCAAAGGATGGCTAAAAATTTACATGGATGACATTGGCATACATACAAAGGACAACATCAAACTCCACCATCAACACACTCTCTGAGTCTTCCAGCAACTCCATGATCATAATCTCTCACTCAAAATCTCTAAATGTTCCTTCGACACCCCAAAAATGGAATACCTTGGAATGATTATCGGCCAAGGTCAGGTCGAAATGGATCCAGTCAAACTCACAGCAATTGCAAATTGGAAACCTCCCACTTTGGTCAAAGGAATTTGCAGCTTCCTTGGATTCACTAACTTCTACAGGAAATTCATCCCAAATTTCTCCAACATTGTTGCCCCCCTCGTCCTCCTCACCAAAAAGAATGAACCCTGGCTTTGGACTGTACTTCAAGACAAAGCCTTCACCACCCTCAAGTCTTCTTTCTCCTCAACTCCCGTTTTATCACTTCCTGACCCCTCCAAACTGTTCTCTCTGATGACCAATGCCTCCCTCCTTGCCATGGGCACAGTCCTCCTTCAAATGGATGTTAATGGTGATCTCCACCCTTGTGCCTATTTCTTCACGACATTCAATCCCGCTGAACGAAATTACAATATTTATGATAGAGAACTCCTAGCAGTCATCCTTGCCCTGCAGGAATGGCAACACTACCTCCTCAGCACCCCTCACTCCATCACTATCCTCACAGATCACAAAAACCTCTCCTATCTCAAAGACCCTCAAAAACTCTCTCATTGACAAGCTCACTGGTCTCTTTTTCTCCAGGACTTTGACATCACATGGAAAGTCACCCCAGGCACACAAATAGGACCACCAATGCTCTTTCCTGAAGGGACTCCATAGACACCTCCCTTGACAACATCGCCCCCATCCTCCCAGAACCCACCATCATTGCTGCCTTTGATCTTGCCTTAGCATACAAAATCTCCACTTCCTCCCCATCAGACTCCCTTGTCCTGCGAGCAGTTAATGCTCTCAAAGATGGCTTCCCTCTATTCCCTCGCTCCTCCCTCTCCAATTGGTCCCTATATGAGGGGAAACTGTACTTTTGTAACTGTCTTTATGTTCTCCCGGATGCTCGCTCAGATCTCCTTCATTCCCTTCACTCCTCCCCCACTTCTGGCCATGCTGGACAGTTTCGCACCAAAGTCTTAGTTGAACATGACTATTGGTGGCTGGGTCTTGCCACCTTTGTCAAAAACTTTGTCACTGGCTGTGCCCTCTGCCAGCAATCCAAGGTCAATACCCATCCCACTGTCCCACCACTCAACCCCATTCCCTTGTCTTTGACTCTCCCCTTCAAGCAAATCTCCATTGATCTCATCACAGATCTCCCTCTGTCGTCCAGATTTGATTCTGTCATGGTCGTGGTCGACCATGGCCTTACAAAGGGGGTAATTCTACTCCCTTGTCTTAAAACCGTTGATGCAGCCGGCATTGCCAAACTGTTTTTCGACAATGTGTTTAAACAGTTTGGTTTACATGACTCAATCATCTCTTACAGAGGTCCCCAATTTGCCTCAGCATTTGCTCAGGAATTCGCCAGACTCCTTCAATATGACTTGCAACTCTCTACTGCATATCACCCCCAAACTGATGGTCAGACTGAATGGACCAATCAAGAACTAGAGACATATCTTCATATCTTCTGTGCCAATAACCCTTTAGAGTGGACTAATTACCTAACAACTGCAGAATTCCACCACAACTCCTTCCCACACAGCTCCACCCGGAAGTTGCCATTCTCCCTCCTCCTTGGTTATGAACCTCAAGCCTACCCTGCTTTGGGTAAAACTTTCCTCCCTGCTCTCATTGATCACCTCTCCTCCCTAGCCAAGGCCAGAGAAGAAGCCCTCACTGCTCACGACTCCACTCATCTCGCCATGACTCAACACACCACTTGTTCCTTCTCCCCCTGGAAAGTAGGAGATAAGGTTTGGCTTGAAGCCACTAATCTCTGTATCCCTTACCCATCCAGGAAACTTGTACCCAAATGGCATGGACCCTTCAAGGTTTCTCAGGTCCTATCACTGCTCACCTACTGACTCCACCTTCCTCCCACATGGAGGATCCACAACGTTTTCCACACCTCACTTCTATCTCCATTTAAACAGACTGACGCACATGGTCCATCATTTTCCAGACCACTGCCCACGCTGATAGCTGACAAAGAGGAGTACAAAGTTGAGGCACTCCTTGCACACTGGGGATCCCCTGGCCATTACAAGTACCTGACCACATGGAAAGGTTACAGCTCCTCCGAAAATACATGGGAACCTGAAACTAATCTCTGTCATGCCTCTCTTATTTTATCCAAATATAAAAAAGACCATCACTTACGATAGCCCTCTGAAATGTATTTAGTTCTTCACCCCTTCATCCCCCTTTTCTCAACCCTCATCTTCATTGCTCTCCTCGCCACCTTCTTCTTCATCTATTGGTCTTATACTTAGCATGTCCATCCCTACTTCCCCTCAATCGTCTCCCTCCTCCTCCATCTCCACTGCCTCTGTTCATCAGGCCACCCTTCAAAGCACCCTGGTGCAACCGATGTACCTTCCTTGCCTCACCGCTCACTCCCTCTACTTGGCCATCCTCTCTGAACCTCCCCTGGTCCTTGCCCTAGAGACTCTCCCCCTCTATATTGAGGACAAGATCTCTCAGGAATTAGTACGCCTCTTCCATGATACCACTCATGCTCAGACCCTTCACTTTCATGCTGCACCCGTCGATCGTCTGACTGGTTATGGTCTCCCCCTCCAACTGGCTATCAATTGCCTTCCTGAATGTATCCTCTCTATTCTTCACTTACATGGTTTCCACGTTTTCGTCTCTCAATTGCCCTTAAATCTTGTTTACCCTTTGTTCAGTACTATCTTTGCTAGCCTACCTGTCTTTGATCGAGATGCCTATGTCTCTCGTATCTTATCCTCTTCCAATCTCATACTCAGATCCCAGTGAACCTCCCCTGATGGCTCCTCCCCCATCACCCTCCCTGTGCTACTCAGTCAACTGTCTTCTGCTCTTGCTGCCACCACTTCTCCTGATACCATGCTTGTCAAGTCTCAGGCTCCCCCAGTCACCCCCTCCAATGATGTGGATGAGATAATCCACATCCCCCCTCCCCAGTCATACATCATCACCCTCCCTAATGGCACCACAGTCCTCTCCTCTCCCACTCACATTTTACCTTGGCCCTTTTGTCCCACTCCTGCAACCCCCACCACCAGGTGCTTCCATTGTCGTGAACTGGGCCATTACATCAAAAATTGCCCTGGATACGTGTGCCCTAACTGCCACAATGTTGCTCCAGGCCATCATTGGAGAGAGTGCCTCACCAGCCAATGTGATGTTTGTCTACACTGGGGACACAGCGCTCAAGCCTGCCCTACTCACATCTGTTCCAGTTGCCATCAATCTGGACAAGTCTTTGACAATTGTCCATTTGAACATCTCACTCTTGCACAGTCTACCAGCCTTTTTGGAGGAATGCCATCTGCTATGGATTGAACCTGGGATTCAATTGTACGAAGGGGGTAATGTTACAATATTTTCCCTTGTTCCTCATATGTACCTTATCTCCGTCCTTTCACTCCATCATGCTGGTCCTCTTATCTTTTCTGAGTACTTTGATCACTTCCTGTTTATCTTCGGTCCATTCTCCTGTGACATCCGAGTCATCTCAGATTACTTTTCTTAGTTACCATTTGTACCTGGTACCTGCTGTGCTTTGACAGTCACAGCTTACTTCATCATTCTACCTTGTTCCATAGGCTTCAATGCTGATTCATCTTTGCCTATATATACTGTTATTACACAGGTATTCTCTTCGCACTTATTTATGCAATTACACATAGTCTTTTGTCACTCTCCAGTCTTGACTCTTTGAGTCCATTGTCCCAAAAGAACCCTCAGTCCTTGAGCATCCCTGGAGTCCTTTGCCTCTCCCTTGTTCTCCTAGGTGGATAGGATGCTGAGACCTCTTCATGAGAGTCCACCCTTCCACAGGTTGCTGGAATGACACTAGATGTGTGTTCCACATAACAAATATCCTATACCTATACCTCCTCCTTTTCCTCCTGACCTTGATCCACCACCACCCCTGTTTCATTGATGGTACCTATATGCACTTATATCTGAAACACTTCAAACCCAACAACTATGTGGGTGAAGCAAGCAGATGAGAAGAGAGGAAGATGCTCAGAGTCTTTGAAGGAGAACTCCAAGAGAACTTGACTGGGGATTCCAGCCAAGCTCCTCAGATTTATATAGGACTACATATGTTTGTACATGTGTTGGCTGGATCTACCAATATATATCTAAATATAAGAGAACAATGGAGTGGAAGCATGGGGCTGCACTAGACAGCACAGACCAGGCATGGATCAACATGAGGAGAACAATGAGGAGTCTGAATGTGTTACATTTTACCCTACCCTTTTTCTTATCTCGCCCCTTTTCTCCTTTTGACTATGCTTACCTCGTCTCTTTGACTCATCGACCGATGACTTGTACAGCTTTACTAAGCATCTGGCTGTGTATTACTTAATTGTTCTTCTTTTCCCTGTTCTACAGCCTTCCGGCTGTGCTTCTCTAGAATGTTCTTCTTTCCTGTTCCACAGCCTTCGGCTGTGTTCCTTTGACTCATCCTTATTCCTATGCATTCCATAGCCTTCCATGGTTGCTTAGTCATCCTGTATCCCTGGGGTATATAAACCCCAAGGCTCCAGCCATGTATCCCTAAGCTAGACCTACTTGGAATAGCATCTCCTTGCCTCCCCTGGATTTCTCTAAGTCCTTGCCCTACTTTTGAGTGGGCACTTCCTTGTTCCTCCTTGTCTACAGCCAGTCATTGTTACCAGTCGCATCCTCAGGGTCCCAGTCCCTGTCCCCTTGTGGTTCTCTACGCCGAACCTTTGCACCTACAGGGTGTAACCTTGTCTTTGCCTTTGACCTTTATCCAAGTCCTTATGCTTACCACCTGGTGAGTGTAACAGCCACCACCACTGCCAATGCCTTGGTCCCCTCCTCCACTACTCTTCTCCCAGTTGCCCCTTCTCCCCCCTCTACCCTTGAGTCCTATATATCCCAACTTCACTCTACTGGGAAAGAAGAAGGAGAAATCCTTCAAATGCTCAAGCTTTGCTTTGAACCCAAGGAAATGAAGATAGATAGCTTTACTTTGGATTTTTGAATAGGGAAGCCGCCTTGATGTCATCCTTCCCTCATGTACTTGTAGGCAAACAGAATGAAAGAACTATCTGTATCCCCATTTGCCTGCAATCTCACTCCCAAATCATTGACACCATCACCTTCATTGACAGTGGAGCCACCAGAAATTTCATCAATCCCAGCCTTGTTCCATTGCTTTGATCTGGCATTTGCTGGATGTCTCAACCTCTCATGGCCACAAACATAGATGGAACTCCCAACTGCAGAGGAATCATTAAGTTCACCATCTCTGCCAAAGCTCTCTTCTCTTTGTACTCAGAAGACATTACATTCATGATCACTTCGCTTGGAGAAAGGAAAGTTATCCTAGGAACCCCTTGGCTAAAGAAATGAAACTCCAATATCAACTGGATCACCAAAATGGTCACTCTCTGCTTGTCATCCCCCCATTCTATTGACACACTCACCCTCTTGACCCAACTTGCACAACAAGAACCTCCCAAGGAACAGGAAATTCCAAATTTATGTAAGGAATATTCGGACATCTTCTCCAAAAAGATGTTCAGTGTTCTTCCTCCTCATCATCCCTATGACCATATCATTGAACTAAAACCATCTTTCATTCCAAAAATAGCCAAGGTATACCCCCTTAACCCAGCTGAGAAGGAAGCCTGTGTAAGGATGACACTGTGTACACACATGGAAACCTCCCTAAAGGGCGTCACTATCACTTCGGCATATCACTTTGTCTCATCGTCCCTTACTGGCAAACACACCATATCTCTATTCATCTCTCCCTCTGTACATGAGCATAGCAACAGACCGGCCCCAATCAGTAGCTACAATATGGCTCTGTTCCGCCTACTTAAACTCGAGTGCACCTATGTATTAGAGAATGAGATTCCCTCCTCAGTCCTGTCTTGATCTCACTTCATCCCCCCGCTGACTGCTATCGATGACAAGCGACAATGAGTCTGCCCATGTCTTTGTCAGTGTTAGGACTGGATCTCTGGTGCTCCAGAAGGATGTCTGAGGGTCGGGGTTGTGGGCCTTGGTGCAGGACTTATGTGTCGCGCCCTTGCTTAGGTTCGGGCCCTTAGGGGTCGGAGGTCAGAGTAGCGGAGTTAGGAGGAGAATGATCGGAGTTGATAGGAGTGAGGTTGGAGAGGGTCAGAGACAGAGGTCGGGAACACCAGGGTATCCTAGTTGATATTCAGACTGAGGGGTACATGACAGAGTATCTATGATTTATATACTGAGGGAAAACTATGGATTTGTAATACAGGTAAGGAGTAACCAGAGCTGTGCACCGTAGTGAGTGGAGTGACAGACTGCGGCACTAAAGAATGGAGGCTGAGTAAACTATAATGTAAATAATGGAAGGTGGCACAGCCTGTCAGAATACAAGGAAGTACATAAAAGGAAAGGGTCACGTGGGTCCGGGGGTCAGGGGATGCGTCCTGAAGGAGATCGCATCAGAGTTGTAGTGGAGATGGGACTGGAGGACTGGAGTGTTGGAACAGCATATGACAGTCAGCACCAACCTCATGCTCAAGTCCAAGCCCAGAGTCCAGACTTGCTTATCATTCCCTTGCCTCACCAATCACAGCTTAGTCACACAGTCCCTTCAAACTCGCCATCGCACCGGCAGCCTATGTCAGTCCACTACACATTGGAGTCCACTGCAAGGGGATTAACCACTAAGCCCCCTCCATTTTTTCACCATTCCCCATGCTAACTCTAACCTCCACACCCCACCCACTGTGCCTTATTGCCAACAAGATCGTATGATCTCACAACCTCTGTTGACAACCAGGGCAGCTGCTAGATGAGCTCAAAGTGCCGTCATAGAACCAGCAACACCAAACCTGCCAGGAGCCTTCAAGTCTGGACCAGTCCTGTTAGACATCAAGACCACTTCACCATCACCAAGAACCCCTGACCATATGGTCCCACACATACAGAACCTCCTATTCACTCCAATCCACTACACAACCCCTTGTCTTGTCCCAGCATGCTTCACACCATTGTCCACACCACTCACAGAATCTCAGTTCAGATCACCAGTACCATTGCTATCATTGCTCCTCCTGGACACACCTCGAAGCCCATCAGCCCCACTGACACCTGCATGCCAGCAGCCTATCACAACCCCACCATCAGCCATTCCAACACTGCCTGTTGTCCCACCGCTGCCAACCATTCTACAGCCACCCTCTACTCAGCCACCACCTGCCATGTTGCATGGCACTCACAAGGGTATTGCAGCCATGCCTGCTCCCACTTCAAATAGAGCACTGACATTCAATAACGAGATGTCGGAGCTCCTAGAGTTCTTTGAGTACTTCGAGGATTTAGCAGACTCATGTTTGCTCATGGATGCTGAGAAGTGCAGAGCCATTGTCCAATATGTGAACCAAGAGACCAAACGATTCTGGGTCACTCTCACCGGCTATGAAAGTAAGGACTATGATGTCCTCAAGAAAAATATACTGGCCCAGTACCCGGGCACTGAGAAAGGCATCAGGTACACTTGTCGTGACCTGGAATTGATTGCGGCATCATCCAGTAACAATGACATATCTACTGAAACTGAATTGTTACAATTCTATTGTAGGTTTCGCCCAGTAGCCAAATGGCTAGTCAATAACAAAAAAATATCCAACCATGATCGCGACCACTACTTCTGGCAAGCATTACCCTTGCCTGTCCGTCACTCTATCAACCACCGCCTTGAGCTCAAAAACCCAGACTACTCATGTAACAAGCCAATGGACTACAAGAAAGTCCTCACAGCTGGATGCTTCGTCCTCTCCAACAATGTCTTTGATACAGAAACTAACGACCACATCACTGCTTGACTCAGGGCTCTCAAGGGTGGGCCATTGTCAACATCGAACCAACATGCCAAGACAGTTTTGTGGCATGGACACCTCCTTGCTCTGGACTTGGGCAACAACAAAGAAATCCGAACCAAGAATGCTCCAAGAGATGTTTACACCCATCATGCAATGTTCGACCCAGAAACATCATGTTACAAGAAATGCCACCATGAACAGGCCAGCACAACATGGCATGACCTTGATGAGTTTTTCGTCTCCTCCTACCTATGTTTCTTGTCTTGTAACTTCTTCTGATAGTCATCTTCGATCAGATCTATATCCGATTCCTATGCCACCTCAGTTTAGTCTTGACCATGATGTGTCCATTCCTCTTTCGGACACTTCTCTCCTAAGATGATTCTCTTGCATCATCTCGTGTTCCATTCCTCCCCTGGATACTGCAGTCCTTTGTCATGATAGATGACCTTCATCAGCCAATTCTTAGTCATGACAGATATCCAAGCAGTATATAAAGACCTGTGACCTGTACTATTATTCCTTAGCTAGTTCTACGCAATCTACGTGTAGTTTCCTGGCCCCACAAGACTGCTTGTTGCAGTTAGTGAGAACCTCTAGTGTCTTTGCACTACACCTCAGAGTGTGTGCTCGACTAGTTGCTTTCATTGGTTCTAGACTTAGTGTCAAACCTTTGACCTTGCTGGGTAACTCCATGCAAGCATAACAAAAGAACTAGCTCTCTTTCTGTCCCTGCTTTTTAGTAGAAGGACCTCCTACAAGCAAACACGAAGTTGCCAAGAAGACCAGATCTAATAGCCCCCATCCTGATCTTGGCCATTACCACCATTTTGAAACTGGTAGAATCTGCTGCCACCACTATCGCCCTACATGCAGTACTTGCTCCCTGACCCAGACTCACTTAAGAACCCCTCCCCACCTTCAAAAGGTGGAAGAGCTCTGAAGCAAGTCAAAGATGTCCAGATCCAGAATCCAACTACCTGAGCACTCTGACGAGGAAGAGCAATACATCGCAAACTCCCCTGCTCCTCAACCCAAAAGGAGAAGAGTGACAGGGACCACTCAACTACCAGTCAACCTGTTTCAAACCCCTAGAAGACTTCGTCAGCTGTCACAAGTATCTCCAGCACCACCGATCATCTCTATCCCTGGTGAACAGGAGGACAACAAGCATACTGGATTTTCCACCCCGAGAGAACCCTTCCCAATTGAGTTATCTCCTCAACATCCTCTAACAGTTATGACTCACCAAGCAACTGCACCCACCCCTGCCCCACAGGCACCTCCTCCAACCCCAGCCCCTGCTATCACCAAGAAATCTGAGATAAGAGCGGGATGCACGGAAAACTTCAGTGGAAAGGCAGAGGATGCCAAAAGATGGTTCAGAGCGATGAAGGCCTACTTCATGTTCAACCATGAAGTATATGATGAACTCGCACAGATTGTCATCCTCTTAAACAACATGAAAACTGGACTAGTGGCCACATTCGTGGAAGGATGGTATCAGAAGCTGGATGATGCCGCCAATGGAAAAATCAACATCACGTTTGCCGATCTGGAGAAAGACTTTTTCACGACCTTCTCCCCAGGTGATGCTCAGGCCGATGTGCGATCTAAGCTTTACGCTTTGAAACAGGGCAGAGGAACCTTCCCAAACTTTCAAGCTCAGTTCGAATTGTTGGTCACCAATGTAGGAATGGGACATCAAGATACAATCTTGATAGATCTGCTCAGAGTAGCAGTAAACGGGGACATAGTAAACCTAATGATGGCCATAGATCCCGCCCCCAATAAATGGTCCAAATGGATGGAAAAAGCCACACAATTTGACCAAATCAGAACAAGGACACAACTCCTCCGAATGGGTCAAACATGCCCTGAAGCTGGATCCTCCAGAAACCATAAGGATCCAAATGCCATGGATGTAGATGTTGTGAAACTTTCCCCCATGGAAAGAGTGGAGCACATGAAGAACAATAAATGCTTCATCTGTCACAAAGTTGGATGTTCCACTAGGAACCATCACTCCAACAGATCAACCTTCAGAGGAAGGACTAGGGAAAAGGACTACAGGAAAGTACCTCCCCCAAGAAATGCACCACCCACGTGAGTATTACAAACAGATGACGAAGTCTAGACCTTCCTAGAAAGTAATCACATCCCGAAAGCTGAGGCACTCAAGGTTCTCAAAGTATGCTTCTCTAAGAATGAGGAAGAAGCAACTAGGGAGCCAGTCCCCAGTGAGCAGAAGGATGAGGATTTTTAAAGGGGAAAAGTGTTTCAGCATCACCGATCTCCACAACCACTATTCCTGTAATTGTATCTCCCATCACAGACTGAGCAATTCGACTTCCCGTCACCCTTTGTGAAGAGGAAACAGGAAAAACCGCTGACATATCCGCTCTAGTGGATAGTGAAGCAAGCAATTGCTTCATAAACAGAGACTTGGTAGAACGACTCCATCTGAAGACCAAGAAACTTAGAATACCAATCAAAGCCACCAATGTGGATGGAACTCAAAATGAGAATGGACTCATACAAAAGAAGGTTACACTCTCTATCACCACAGAAGACCTGCTCTTGGAAGACCAAGATTTCCTTATCATCAATTGTGGGGGAGAAGAAGCAATTTTGGGAATGTCCTGGCTATGGCTAGTAAACCTGGAAATAGATTGGGCAAAAGGCGAAATCACTATCCCTACTTCAGTCAATCCGATACCTCATTCTCAAGATCATATTGAGCAGCGATATCTTCTGTGCTACTTATCGACAGATCCAAACGCCTACATTAATCAAGAAATAAGAAGGATAACTCATTCCACGGAAATCGCCCAAGCAGAAATGGTCAACAAAAAGGAAACTGTTCCTCCCCCAGAATTCGAGAAATACTGACGAGTGTTCAAAGAACCCCCCTTGGGCAAACTCCCCCTGTCCCGAAAGTATAATCACCACATCGACCTCAAAGAAACCTTTGTGCCAAAAGTAGCCAAAGTATACCCACTAAACTCAAAGGAATTGGAAGCTTGCAAAGTGTTCATCGATGAAAATCTAAAGAAAGGAATGATAGTACCTTTGCAATCTCCTCAAGCTTCACCTTTCTTTTTCGTACCAAAGAAAGATGGAGGGTTATGCCCCTGTCAAGATTACCAATATCTAAATGAGCATACCGTCAAGAATGCATATCCCTTACCCCACATCTCTGAGCTAGTAGATCAACTCAAAGATGCTACAATCTTTACCAAAATGGATATCAGATGGGGATATAACAATGTGTTAATTCATCCCCCAGACCAATGGAAGGCAGCCTTTATCACTCCAGTAGGGTTGTTTGAGCCAACAGTTATGTTCTTTGGGCAAAGCAACTCCCCAGCTATGTTCCAAGCTCTCATGAACCACATGTTCGCTGATATGATCACTGAAGGCTGGCTAATCATCTACATGGATGACTTGATTATCGCATCCAAGCATTCAGGCGAACATACCAAAAGAACCTGACAAGTCCTCCAATGGATGATGGACAACAATTTATTCCTTAAGCTAAGTAAATGCTCCTTCAATGTCACCGAAGTCGACTACCTGGGAATGATAGTCTGACCTGGAGAAATCACTTTAGATCCAGGAAAGCTTAAAGCAATCTTAGAATGGAAGAGCCTGACCTTTGTAAAACAAATCCGCTCGTTCATCGGATTCTGTAATTTCTACAGAAAGTTCATTCCCGACTTCTCTAGGATCAGTTGACCCCTTCATGACCTCACAAAAAAGGGAGTTAATTGGAAGTGGTCGCCGGAATGCGAGAAAGCCTTCAGAACTTTGCAAAAAGCCTTCACATCAAAACCTGTTCTCAAGATGCCTGACTCTACCAAGCCATTCACTGTAATGACTGACGCTTCCCTCACTGCTGCAGGAGCTGTTCTCATGCAGACCAATGGGAATGGAGACCTCCACCCTTGTGCCTACTTCTCCCAAACCTTTTCCCTGGAGGAACAAAACTATGACATCTATGACCGAGAACTGTTAGCAGTCATTCAAGCGTTGGAAGAGTGGAGACACTATCTATTGGGAATGGAACATCAAGTAACAATCCAAACTGATCATAAAAATCTAGCATACTTCAAACAACCTCATAAACTATCCCGACGACAAGCCAGATGGATGTTGTTTCTGCAGGACTTCGATATTCATTATCAAAATCTCCCCAGAAACAAAATGGCCCCTGCAGATGCCTTATCCAGAAAAGAGGAGATCAATACTGCCAGTGACAACCAAGACATAGTACTCATCCCGGATGACCATTTCATTAACCTTATCGATCTTGCTATACAAGAAAAGATAATCCGATCCACCAAAAACAATCCTCTCGCAAAGAATGCCATTGCAGCGGCACAGATGGGATCATCACTCTTTCCTCAAGCAAATGCCACTGACTGGAAATGGGAAGATGGGATGTTATATTTCAAGGAATGTCTTTTCATTCCTGAATCATTACGACAAGACTTGGTCACTAAATTACATGAATCGCCCGCTGGAGGTCATGGTGGATATTTTAGGACCCTATCCTTACTCCAAAGGGATTATTGGTGGCTGGGCCTGTTGACTTTTGTTCACAAGTTTGTATAGGGTTGTGCAGTGTGTCAAGCGAACAAGGTTAATACCCACCCCATGACACCACCACCCATACCAAACCCCGTAGAGGCAGACTGACCTTTCCAGAATATCTCTATAGATCTAATCACCGATCTCCCAATATCTGATGGCTTTGATTCTGTCTTGGTCGTGGTCAACCACAGTCTTACAAAGGGGGTAATTTTCCTCCATTGTAATAAAACAATAGATGCAGCAGGGGTAGCAAACCTTTTCTTCAGAAATGTCTTCCCCAGATTCGGACTCCATGATCGAGTCATATCCGATAGGGGTCCCCAATTCGCATTGGCATTTGTGAGGGAACTTGCCCGACTTCTACAATATGACCTGGCTCTGTCCACAGCCTATCATCCACAAACTGACAGAGAAACTGAATGTGTCAATCAGGAACTAGAAACCTACCTTCGGATATTCTGCAATGGAAATCCTGCTAAGTGGAACAATCTTCTCCCTATGGCTGAATTTGCTCATAATTCTGCCATGCATTCAGTCACCAAACAAACACCATTTGCTCTCATGTTGGGATATGAACCCTGAGCCTACCCCACCATTGGAAAAACATTCCTCCCAGCCCTAGAATCGTGCATGACCATCCTTGATAATGCCCGAAAGGAGGCAAAGTCCACTCATGTAACAGCCCAACTACATCAGAAGGAAAGGAACTGGTCTAAATATCGCCCATTCAAAATAGGCAACAAAGTCTGGCTGGACGGAAAGAATCTTTGCATTCCCTATCCATCTAGGAAGCTGGCCCCTAAACAAGAAGGCCCCTTCAAAATCGAAAAAGTTATCTCTACTGTGGCCTTCCAACTTCAGCTACCATCCTCTTGGAAGATTCACCCAGTCTTTCACACTTCACTTCTGACCCCCTATACTGAAACACCCAAACATGGTCCAAACTTCATTCGACCACCACCCGATACTATTAACGAGGAAGAAGAATACAAAGTAGAAGCAATACTTGCACATCAGGGAACTTTCAGACGATGGTGATATTTAGTTAAATGGAAAGGATATTCGTCAGCCGAGAACACTTGGGAACCCGCCATAAATTTATCCAATTCCAGAGAGCTATTATGGGATTACCAAGCAAGACACCCGGGTACCTTTCCACAGTAAGAAACCGGTTTCTCCCGATCAAAGAACCCTGATTCCGCAGTCCCGGTTTGATATGATACCCTGGTCTGTGCACTGCCAATACTATCTATAAAAAGCAACCTCGCACTCTGAAGCCCATCAGCATTACCACTACCACAGCCATAAACCCCCCCCCACCATGAACTTCTCCATCGACTTATACGAGATGCTCCTCGTCCTTGCCACCCTCCTCCTATTCTATATAGCCCACCTGCTCCATGACCTCGCAGAGAAAGCAAGGTTCTGGGCAGTAGAAGTACGTGTCTGGGATAAAGCCCTGCTATACCTGTCATGGGGTGACAGGTCCATAGAAGCAGGACAAGAATGATAGTGGGTGGGGACCCCCACACTGGGGCCCAGGGTCAAAATAGGGCACTGATGCACTCATACTAGCTGGCAACAATGGGTGGTAGCACCACAGGACAGGGACTGGAGGGCAGTGACAGGACCGGAAGTGGAGCACCTGGTGGACTCACCAATGCTGAATAGGAGATGGGTGGACCCTCAGTGAATATAAAAGAAAACTGCCTTTTTGTGACCCCTCCAAAACAGTCTGATCACCATGGCCCACACCTATACACCTCCTACATCCATTCCTGACCCTATGGAAGGATATCACCTGGCACACACTGAAGAGAACACCTTAGGGGAAATATATCATTTCCACTGTCTCCCCAAACCACAATTATGGGAAGCATTGGAAAAGATCTTACAGGATGTACATCTTGTCCTGATGATCAACCATGTCCCCAAATTCGAAACCAGCAAGTTCCTACCCCTCACCCTTAACCTCTATCATCGCTATCATGCTTTTTTCCTTCACACTGAGCATCTCCCCAGTGATTCCATGTTAGCAGCCCCCTACGCCATGTCCAGAATGGCTCTCTCACGAATGAAGGACTATATCTTGGAGCTACTTGTCCGACATGGGATCATACCCATCCTCGCTGGACTCCCTGCGCTCCCCATGTATGAGTTCATGTGGCCTATCCTCCAGTCGCTCGATGCCTTACAAACCCGGGACTTTCTTATGGTTGGATTTCTATCTGACTCCCTTGCTTTTCAAATGGACCCCCGCCAGTATATCCCTATACCCTCACCAAACAATCCCATTACCTGACTGGCTACCCACACCCCTACACACTCTCCCAGTGAAGTATCTTCGCACTTGGCAGAAGGTGAATTCACATCACCCCTAGAGAGAGCTGACACCCCATTCCCTAGAGAGAATGAGCGACCTATCCCAACTCCTCCCAGAACTCGATCTAGATCCTGAAGAGCAGCTGCTCATCAAAGATTTGACAACCAGTTCTTGCAACCTCTCATCACCTCTCTCATCAACTTTGTCACTAGAGCAACTCCTCGAATGACTCACTCCCCCATCTGTTACACCTGTGGAAACAGTGGACATTATCACCTGGATTGCCCAGAATACACCTGCCCATTGTGTAGGGTATCGGCGCCTGGTCACTCCCAGTACAACTGCCCAAGACGTCGTTGCAGAATCTGTGATAGTGTGGCGCACACTATGGAGAATTGCCCACAGAATAGGAATACCACTTCCACCAGCTCTGATGGAGGTGAGAGCAAACTCTAAGTGGGTCATCCCCAGATACTTGGGAATGTTGGAGGCAGGGCCTCCAATCTACACCAGAGGTATTGTTACAAGAAATGCCACCATGAACAGGCCAGCACAACATGGCATGACCTTGATGAGTTTTTCATCTCCTCCTACCTATGTTTCTTGTCTTGTAACTTCTTCTGATAGTCATCTTCGATCGGATCTATATCCGATTCCTATGTCACCTCAGTTTAGTCTTGACCATGATGCACCCATTCCTCTTTTGGACACTTCTCTCCTAAGATGATTCTCTCGCATCATCTCGTGTTCCATTCCTCCCCTGGATACTGCAGTCCTTTGTCATGATAGATGACCTTCATCGGCCAATTCTTAGTCATGACAGATATCCAAGCAGTATATAAAGACCTGTGACCTGTACTATTATTCCTTAGCTAGTTCTACGCAATCTACGTGTAGTTTCCTGGCCCCACAAGACTGCTTGTTGCAGTTAGTGAGAACCTCTAGTGTCTTTGCACTACACCTCAGAGTGTGCGCTTGACTAGTTGCTTTCATTGGTTCTAGACTTAGTGTCGAACCTTTGACCTTGCTGGGTAACTCCACGCAAGCATAACACATCACACATTAATGAATTAGAGAATATAGCACATAAAATGCATTCTCTGGACATTACTGACACATCATATTCAGTGTTATATACTTGTCTCATGTGTCTGGCACCAGCCACAGCTCAGGCATGGGCACCACCGTCAGCTTGCCAACTCAAGGCACAACAATCCTCGCCATCGCCACGACTGCATCTCACCACCCTTGTGGCACTCATATGCTATATGTGTGGAGGCCCACACATGCTACAGGACTGTCCAACTACCGATGTGCAGATATGGCAAAGCCGCATCATCTGGACCAACAGGTATCTGACCTTTCCTGATGGCTTGTGCATTACACAAAGCCCACAATGCCCGGACCAGCACCAGCATTGGCCACTCCAGAGTTCCAACGTGATGATCCACTGCATCTCAAGGCCACAAATATGCTCACCACTGACAAGTCCTCCTACTTATTCCACTGTGAGCCACATGTTGACAACCATGCCCTTATCACAGATGAAGTCACCAAGGAGGTGGACTCCAATGCCATCACATGGTCCAAGACCTGCCAGGTCATGGCCCCCAACAACATGGAGCAACAAGCAACATCACCCCCATCAGCAGCCTCAAAGCCTCCACCTGCCTTCACCTATGAATCCAAGGCTGTGTCTCCAGAAACAGCAAACCAAATCTACCAAAGCATTCTATCTCACCCCATGCCAAGTGTCACTGTCACTGACCTTTTTGCCATCAGTCTGGACTTATGAAAAGAAGCAGTTGAGTACTGCAAAATGCATCGCATCCCGAGCACCATGACCACTCTTGCCATTGATCAGTCCCCCATCCCTCCACTACAAATCTCATCCAAGAAGATGTATGGCACAAATCAGGCACACCCATCAATGAGTGCACAAAAACAACCATGCAGACTGCTAACAGAGGCATGCAAGTGATGAACGGGTGTGTTGAAATGTTGGAAATTAACATTGATGGCATCAAGATATGGGTTCATGCGTACATCGTTCCTAACGCCCCATTCTGACTACTGCTTGGTCGCCCCTGGCAGTGTCTAGTCTGCTTGTAGAAACAGGAGACTGAAAACAGCATCCTGGTCACCATCCACAATCCCCTCCACCCATCTGAATGCCACACCATCTCAACCATCATGCACCCTCCCCCACAGCAGGGTCTCTGTGACTCCTTCATGCTCACAGCACCAATGCTGACATCCTCCCTCTCCTCGACCCCCCTCTCAGAGCTCCAGCTTCATGGCACATTCTCACTTGACCCCATCAGACATGCCCTCATTTACAAGAAGGTCGCCAACTGTGTCAAACCCATTGCCACAACCATGCCTCAGCATGCCTGTATCATCCATCACTTCCCCAACAATCCCCTCACTTCCCTTCCTGTCCTGCCAACCAACCCCCCAATATTCTTGCCCGGACTCTGCCTATCTCAAGAATGCATGGATGCTCTGGGCATTTTCAAGAACTCATTCCTATGTCCAGAAGAACAAAAGCTCACTGCCCACATACTTTGCATCAATGAGTCAGGATTAGCCTGGGACGAATCAGAAAAAGGCTGGTTTTGGGACAACTATTTTCCCCCCGACATCATTCCCACCATCAAGCACACTCCTTGGGTGCACCATCAGCTGCCCATCCCACCCAGAATTCATGACGAAGTCATCCAGCTCATCAAATCCAAGATCACATCAAGAGTATATGAGCTGTCCAACAGTTCATACCAGTCTAAGTGGTTCTGTGTCGCTAAGAAGAATGGCTTGATTCAGATTATACATGACTTACAGCCGCTCAATGCAGTCACAGTCAAGGACACAGCTATGCTCCCATATGTCGACTTCTTTGCTGAGCAGTCAGCTGGGCGCTCCATCTACTCAATGATGGACTTATTTGTTGGGTTCGACCATTGTGCACTAGCAACCGAGTCATACAACATCACTACATTTCAGACACCATTGGGCACCTTCCATCTCACTTCACTCCCCATGGGCTGGACCGACTTGCCTGCCATTTTTCAGAACGATGTTGCCTTTATATTACAGGATGAAATTGATGTTGTGCCCAATTTCCAGGATGATATCAATGTCCTTGGCCCCTGCACATGCTACAAGATGACCAACAGCACTTATGAAACCATGCCTGACAACCCAGGCATCCACTGCTTCGTGTGGGAACACTGCCAGGATGTCTACCATGTGTTGCATCGCCTCACACACACTGGCGCCACTGTCTCCACCAAGAAGCTGTTTGTCTGCAAACCACAAGTTATTGTTGTTGGACAGACCTGCAGCTATGAAGGACATACCCCTGACAAGTCAAAAGTCTCAAAAATCACCAACTGGCCAAGCCCATGCACCACCCGGACTGAGGTGCATGGCTTCCTAGGTACTACAGGTACCTTGCACATCTGGATCTGCAACTACTCCTCTATTGCCTGCCTGCTTGTCAATCTCACACACAAAGCCATGCCCTTCAAATGGATGACCACATGTCAGCAGGCCATGAATGCCCTTAAGGCCGCCATCGCCTCCAGTCCAGCCATCAGACCCATTGACTACATGTCCGGATGAACAGTTGTCCTTGCAGTCAACTCCTCTCACATCACTGTCAGCTATATTCTCTCACAGCACGATCAGGAAGGACAGCATTGGCCCTCATGTTTCAGTTCCATTTCATGGAATGACTGGGAGTCCCAGTACTCACAGGCAAAGCTAGAGCTCTACGGTCTTTTCCATGCACTCAAGGCAGTTAAAGTCTGGCTTATCGGCCTCAAGACTCTCATTGTCAAGGTCAATGCAAAGTACATCAAGGGGATGCTCAATCACCCCAATATCCAGCTGAATGCCACCTGTTACGCTCACTGGGTGGTAAGCATAAGGACTTTGGATAAAGGTCAAGGGCAAAAACAAGGTTACACCCTATAGGTGCAAAGGTTTGGTGTAGATAGCCACAAGGGGACAGGGACTAGGACCCTGAGGACATGACCGGTAACAATGACCAGCTGTAGACAAGGAGGAACAAGGAAGTGCCCACTCAAAAGTAGGGCAAGGACTTAGAGAAGTCCAGGGGAGGTAAGGAGATGCTATTCCAAGTAGGTCTAGCTTAGGGATACATGGCTGGAGCCTTGGGGTTTATATACCCCAGGGATACAGGATGACTAAGCGACCATGGAAGGCCATGGAATGCACAGGAATAAAGATGAGTCAAAGGAACACAGCTGAAGGCTGTGGAACAGGAAAAAGAAGAACATCTAAGTAATACACAGCCAGATACTTAGTAAAGCTGTATAAGTCATTGGCCGATGAGTCAGAGAGGCAAGGTAAGCATAGATGAAAAGGAGAAAAGGGGTGAGATAAGAAAAGAGTAGGGTAAAACGTAACATTACCCCCTTAGTAGTGTCAAGTCCACGACGAAGACATCAAAAATCAGAAACATGCATTCCTGGTGAGCCCATGATGTTACCCCAGGCATTGTCATCATAGATGTCATCTCCATCATAGGGGGAAGGGGCACGAGGAGGAGGGACAGGGAGTGGAGCTCAGCATCCATGGGATCCTCTTCCTCGGGAAGAGGCACTAGAGGCTGAAGTTCAGTGAGAGGATGAGGAAGAGGAGGAATGACAAGGGGGAGGACGAGCAAGGGGACAGTGCGACTGGGGGTGGCCAGGTGCCCAATTGAGACAAGAGGGACATTGGTAAACAGGGCACTGGGGATGTCGATGCCCAAGCTGGTGACAGTTATAGCAGGCACAGTGGTACTGAGGATGATTCTGGGGAAGGGGTACATGTCCTTGAAAGCCTGTCCAATAGGCCTTGGCTTGCTCCAAGGCTGCCGTCTCATTGGCAGTGAGAGGGGTGGAAGAGGCAGAGGGTGTCAATGCGATGTGGAGGTTATGGGACTGTGCCAGCTTGTGGAGGTACCAATCTAAATCTACAAGGAACTCAGCCATTCCTAGTTGGTGGAGGGCCATGAGCAGGGCACCTTCAAGATGAGAATGGACATTGGCAATGATGGTACAGAGCACTTGTAGCTGGGCAGTGGCAGTCCGGGCAGGAGTAAAGGCAATGAGTTGCTTGCATTGGAGGTATGCCTTATATAGGGTAAGGAGTGGGGAATGGAAGTCAAGGTGAGATGTGATGGCGATGGCGAGGTGGGAGTCAAGGAGGTACTCCTTCATCTGGTCAATGGTATGTTCATCGGAGGGACCATCATGGATGGTGTGGGCATAGAGAGGGACGTCAATGGATGCCACAGGAGCAGGGACATTGGCAATATGAGTGGGTTCAGTGGGTGGAGTCCAGGGTTCGTTGCCCCAGCCTGGGTTAGCAACCGTGGAAGAGGGACACAAGATGTCATCAACAACGGGCAGGGTGGCACTAAGGGTGGTAGTGGAGAAAGTGGAGGGGGAAGAAATAGTAGACATAGTGAAATTGAGAGCTAAGTAGAGAAGGCGACAGAGTAAGTTATTGTCGTGAGGAAAGAGGGAAAATGGAGGGATGGAGGTTCTTATAGTCTGTCAGAGTAGACTTTGCATGTTTGAAGTCCTGCTCAGGGACCCAGGAGTCTTCTTCAGCCGAATACCCCTTCCATCGGACAAGATAGAAGTGGTTCTTCGGGATTCCCTGGTGTTTCAAGATCTTTTCAATTTCATATTCTTCTTCCCCTTCCACAAGGTCAGGTGGTGGCTTTGGGAAGTTTGGGCCATGCATGTTGTTTTCTTTGTAAGGGGATAGAAGGGAAGCATGAAAGACTGGATGGATCTTCCAGGTTTTCGGGAGAAAGAGTTCGTAGACAATGGGGGAAAGGACCTTGGTGATGACAAAGGGTCCTTCTTGCTTGGGAGCAAATTTCGGGTTGACAATGGAGCATTTCAAGTTCCATGCTTCTAACCACACCTTGTCCCCTTTGGTAAAGGGTGTGAACCCATGACGGGAACATGAGGCCATGACTTGGCGTGCAAGTTCATGGGCTGCTAAAGCTTCTTCTCTAGTGGCGATCAGGGATTTAAGGCAGGTTTCTACAGCAGGAATGGAAGACTCAGCAGAGATGACTGTGGGAAGGGCACGAGGTTCATATCCCATCATGAGATAGAACAGAGATTGGTTTGTGATGGAGTGAGGGTGATGGTTGTGTGCGAATTCTGCATGGGAAATAGAACCAGCCCACAAGGCTGGGTTGTTACCACAGAAGATGTGAAGGTATGTTTCAACCTCCTGGTTTACACGTTCTGTTTCTCCATCTGTTTGGGGATGGTAGGCGGTGGAGAGGGAGAGGTCATAGTTGAGGAGCTTTCCAAGCTCCCAGGCAAAGGTGGATGCAAACTGAGGACCACGATCAGAGATGATCTTGTCATAAAGTCCAAAGTGGAGGTAAACTTTGTGGAAAAATAGGGTGGCAACACCCTCGGCAGTGATGGTTTTCTTAGTGGGGCAGAGAATTACCCCCTTAGTAAGTCCGTGGTCGACCACAACCAACAAGGAATCAAAGCCAGCAGACAAGGGAAGATCAGTGATAAGATCACAGGAGATCTGTTGGAAGGGTCATGAGGTGTGGGAGTGGATGGGAGTGAGAGGAGGGATGGTGAGATGGGTGTTTGTCTTGTTCTGCTGACAAACAGCACAGTCCATGACATAAGAGTGGACATATGAAGCAAGGTCCAGCCACCAAAACTCAGCGGCAACAAGTTGGCAAGTTTTAAGGTAGCTGGAGTGTCCAGCAGTTTCATGATCATGACAACGTCAGAGGATGGAACAGTGCAAGGATTCGTCAGGAGGAACATAGACCCATCCCTTGTAAAGGAGAGTATCCTCCTGTCATTGCCAGTCAGAAAGGCAAGAGCAGAAGGATGATGGAATATGTTCATCAATGCTTTGGAAAGCTTTGAGAGCAAGGGGGTCATCTGTGGATGCTTTGGCAATGTGTCCATGGAGGACAGTGTCAATGATGGTAATGAAAAGGGAGGGAGGAAGGAGGATGACTCCAACACTATCAGAGTCATCAGTGGGGAGGAGGTCAGGATGGTGGGAGAGAGCGTCAGGGCCAGCAAGGAGTTTGCCAGGGACATGGACCATTTTCAGGTCAAAGTCAGTGAGATCAAGGAGCCATCTAGCCTGTCGGCGATTGAGGGCTTGGGGTTTCCGAAAGTAGGTGAGGTTCTTATGGTCAGTGAAGACCTGAACTGGGAACGAGGAGCCATGGAGATAATGTCACCAGGCTTTCAGGGCACGGATGACACTGAGGAGTTCTCTGTCATATATGTTGTAATTCTGTTCTGTGGGAGAGAATGACTGAGAGAGGTATGAACAAGAGTGCCACTCACCATTTGCATCAGTCTGGAGGAGGATGGCTCCAGATGCAAACTTGGAGGCATTGGTGGTGATGGCAAAGGGGGAGACGAGATCAGGGAGATGGAGAATGGGTTTAGCAAGGAAGAGACTTTTTAGGGTCTCAAAGGCAGTCTGGCAGGAGGGGGACCATTCCCAAGAGATGTCTTTCTTGGTAAGGTCAAGGAGGAGTCAGGTGATGTTGGCATAGTCAGGGATGAAGCAATGGTAGAAGTTGGCAAAGCCAAGGAAAGACCAAACATCCTTGACTTTCTTGGGTATGGGCCAAGAGGAGATCCCATCTAGTTTGACAGGATCCATTTCCAGTTGACTGGGTTTAACAATCATACCAAGATATTCAACCTCAGCAGTAGCAAACTTGCATTTCTCAAGCTTGAGATGCAAGTCGAGTTCTTGCATTCGTTGGAGGACCTGTTTGGTCCATTCTGTGTGGGTAACCTCATCAGGAGAGAAGATGAGGAGGTCATCCATATAGATGACAAGCCATCCTTCAGCTATCATGTCCCTGAAGGAGTCATTCATGAATCATTGGAATGTGGCAGGAGAGTTACTAAGTCCAAAGAACATCACTGTGGGTTCAAAGAGCCCTTTGTGGGTGATGAAAGCAGCCTTCCACTGATGGCCATCTTTGATGTGAACGTTGTTATAACCCCACTGTACATCAAACTTAGTAAAGACCTTGGCATCTTTGAGCTTATCAATGAGGTCTGAGATGAGGGGGAGTGGGTAAGCGTCTTGAATGGTATGTTTGTTGACGTAGTGGTAATCCTGGCATGGTCAGAGACCTCCATCCTTTTTCTTGACGAAGAAGAAAGGTGAGGCTTGGGGGGAATTGGAAGGATGGATCTTTCCGGCTGCAAGGTTTTCATCAAGGAAAGCTTCAGTAGCTTTTCGTTCGTCAGGGGATAGAGGGTAAATCTTCCCAATCTTTGGGACAAAGGATTCATTGAGGTTGATCTCATGATCATAGGGGTGAGAAGGGGGAATGTGATCTGTGGCTTCCTTAGAGAAGACCTTGGCAAAGGCAGAATATTTGGAGGGTAGGGTTGCCTTAGGTTTGGCTTTCTCTGCTGCCATAGCTAGTTCTGTGGCAGTGGTGAGCTTGGAAACCTGGGCAGGAGTGCAGAAGCAAGATCCGCATCGGATGATGCAGTGGAGAACATGGTTGTCAAGGGCATGGCGATGGAACTGCCTTTCGGATTCCCAGTCAAGATATCCATAAAGGTGGTTGTCAACTGTCTCAACAGTCTTGACATGACATGGAGGGCAAGTGGATCATTTGTAATGAGAGTCATGAAGCTGAGAGTCAGTGACATGCATAATATATAGGTCCTTTGACTGATCGATGGACTCATCAAGGATCAGGGTGTGCTTTTCCCAATCTATGGTGGGATTAGCAGAGCGAAGCCAGGGAAGTCCAAGGATGATGTTGTTGTGGCCTAGGGTCATGACATGGAAGGTGACCTTCTGGGTGAGTCCCTGGATATCGATGAACAGGGTACATGTATTTTGAATGATGCCATTCTTGTTGATGGAGGCATCGGCATTTCGGGCATAGAGGGGTTTAGTTAACTTGGTCAAGGGGAGGTGTTACGGTTTTCTCCCTTTCGTCTTGTCTTTTCCTTATTACCATTGAGTCCCTTTGCTGTGCAGGCCCCTATGGCCTTTACTCTTCTTCATATGTGTTTATTCTTTTTGTCTTTGGCCCTTACTCTTCTTCAATCCGAATCCTTTCAGATCTATCAGCTTAACTACTGTTCCAGTGCCTTGATGGCCATCTTTCCTTTGTCATCCTTCCATTCAATTCCATAGGCTTCCTTGCTTACACAATCTAGCCTATATATACCTTTGTCCTCAGATGTACTTTCTTTACTCTTGCTCTACGCAATATACGTGTACCTTGTGTCCCTCGAGTCCTCAGTCCCCTCTGAGTCCTAGCCTCTGTCCTTTGTCCCTGTCAGGAATCTCTTCCACTCTCCTAGGTGATTGGGACGCTGTTGACCTCTTCGTGAGAGTCCACCCCATTCACAGGTTGCTTGAGTGACACAAGTGTCTGCTCAGCATAACAAAAGAGCAAGAGTTTCCTTTGCCCCTTCTACTTAGGAGCAGGGCTACCCCCTCAGTACATCCAGAAGACCTCCCACTCGTTGGCCCATCAGGCCACCCTCTGACTCTGGCTCTGACCAAGAGATCTCCTACTCGCACCCAGTATCTTTGTCCTCAGAATCCACTCCCTGGGTTAACCCCTTCACTCATCTTCAGCCCTTAGTCCCAGCCTCCCCCAGGAGGATCCCAGGTTCAACCTCAGCACTCAACCCAGTACTCCACCCCCACCCTCGATCCCCAGTCCCTAGCCAGCTCAGTCTGGAACCACCTCCCTCTCGAGTTCAAACCCCAGCAAACCCCATCGCTCTGGCACCCCCTGCACCCCCAGTCCTCACACTCCCTGCCCCACCCACCACCCCATCAGCACTTCCATCCACCACCATGGCAACCACCAAGTCCAAGCTCAAGGCTGCCCTACCTGTAGACTTCAATGGAGAACCTAGCAAGTCCATTTGCTGGATCAAGGCTATGAAGGCCTACTTTCACATCAACCCTACCCTGTACTCCGATGACGAAGCTAAGATCCTCACCTGCCTCAACAAGATGAGTAAGGGACGAGGTATCTCCTTTTCTGAAATGTGGTACGACAGAATGGCAGACTCTTCCATCACTTCTATGGAAAAGACCTTCGACAAATTCGCCTCTAACTTTGAGACCACTTTCTTGCCCTTCAACATAAAGACCACTGCTCACCTAGAGCTTGCCAACCTCCATCAGAAGTCCACCAAAACTGATGATGGTTTCCAGAGATATATCACTGATTTCCAGAACCTTGCTGCTAAAGCAGGGATCATTGACAATGCGACCCTCATCTACATGATCACTGAAGGATTGGACAAGGACATCACCACCCTAATCCTTTCCATGTCAACCATCCCCACCACCATCATCGAATGGGTAGAGAAGGCCAAGACCTTCCATACCCAAGTAGCTTGCATCGCGGCCCTTAAGAAGGGAAATCATTGCTCCCAGTTTTTCTCATCCCTTTCTCACTCCACCTCTGACCCAAATGCCATGGATGTGGATGCCCTCAGGGTATCCAAGCTTACTCCAATCAAATGGGCTAAATGTATCAAGGAAGGTCGCTGTTTTCACTGCAGGAAGCTGGGACATAACGCCCTGCAATGTAAGACTTTTCCCACTTCTAAGCCTCACCCTCAGAGCATCCAAGCCACCTCCACCTCAACCGAACCACCTGCTCCTACCTCTACCACTCCCAAGTCATCTGCCCTTGAGTCCTACATGGCTCAACTATGCTCCTCTGGAAAGGAGGAAGGCGAGATCCTTCAAACTCTCAAACTCTGCTTTGAAGAAAATGAAGGAGAAACCATTGCTACCTTAGATGCTTCGGATTTTTGAATAGGGAAGCTGCCTCGATGTCTCACTTCCCTCATGTACTTGTAGGATTACCCAATGAATGAACTGTGTGCCTCCCTGTTCACCTACAAGTAAACTCTCAAACTGTCAACACCATTGCCCTTGTGGACAGTGGGGCAACAGGAAATTTTATCGATGCAAGCCTAGTCCCTCACCTTTGCTCAGGAATATGACCCCTTCCCCAACCCCTCACTGCCACAAATGTGGATGGAACCCAGAATTGCAAAGAAACCATCAGGTATACCATCTCTGCCAAAGCTCTCTTTCCCTCGTTCTCTGAGAATGTCAAACTCATGGTAACCTCCCTTGGGAAGAGGCAGATCATCTTTGGGACCTCATGGCTGCAAAAATGGAATCCCAGCATTGACTGGATCTCAAAGACTGTCACCATTCCCCCGTCCCTACCCCATTCAGTCAGTAAAATAACACTTTCCACCCAGTTGGCCCAACAGGAAGTTCCTAAGGAACAAGAGATTCCGAAGTGGTGCCAAAACTATGCAGATGTCTTTTCAGAGAAAATGTTCAATGCTCTACCCCCTCATCATCCCTATGACCATGTCATTGATTTGAAACCCTCCTTCATCCCTAAAATCACCAAGGTCTACCCTCTCAACCCTGCAGAGAAGGAGGCCTGTAAGGCATTTATAGAGGAGAACCTACAGACTGGCAGGATCATCCCCTCGAAATCACCACAAGCCTCTCCCTTCTTTTTCATACCAAAGAAAGATG
>JBBPTT010000343.1:0-28236 GCA_038094175.1 Boletellus aff. lepidospora
TTTTTGTCTTGCATCTTGCGCTATCTCAGACCAGTCTTCAGGGCATCCAGGATCTCCATCCTATTCACTGTCATACGACTAAGCAGCCCCGCCAGCGCAATAAGAAAGATATTACTCGTCGTTTTTGTGGTATTCTTGATCACATGGATGATCCTCTTCGCGCAGCCCTTTTGGGTGTGTGAAGCGGAACCCGGCTGGAAATCAGAACCACGTCCTCAGTGCGATCTAGGAAAGGGCGTTGCCATCGCACAGATCATCAGTAAGACTGTATTGCATGAAGTGCGGGCGTCATGGGACCATCTGACATGATCGATTCAGCGGATGTTCTCGGTGACACTATCTTGATTATAGTGCCATTCAGACTCATCTATAGGGTCAGATTGAATCGTGCCCAAAAAATCCGGATTCTTTCCATCTTTTCGGCGTCTGCTATTACCACCGTCGTCTGCCTTGCACATTCATATTACGTGCTCACCGACGGCCAGCTGAGAGAGGCCGTAGCCGCTTTAGTTGAGGTATGGTTTTAAACTCTGTTAGCCACTCAAGGCCTGAGTCTTTTTTTCTGCAGACATCAGTCGGCTTGATCGTGGCGAACCTCAGTGTCGTCGTAGCATTCATCTTCCGGATTAGCACTGAAGAAACCTCGACTTTTTCGCCCAAGGAGCTCAGATCCATTGTCACGTTTGGTTCACAGCCAATTCGGGAACGACGGCCGCAACCCGATCCTCTCTACACCACGGTGGTTGGCGTCGAGACTACGACAGTAATGCTAGACGACTTTGGAACGTACACCCCAGAGCCCGCAAAAAGGCAACTCAGGAACGATGACGACGATGACGCTGCGGAGGCTGGCACTCCTACGCCCCCCTATAAACCCAGTCAACTCTCTCATGTCTGATGTATGGTTCCTCCGATTTTCCCTATTACGACGAGTTGTGCGTCATCTCGTGCAACATCTGAAGGTAGTAATACCCTTTTAGACGTTTGTATCTCGCTCAACTGTTCCTTTTATGTTTACTATCAATCATATCCAACTACGCACTCACCATATTCGCTGAAAACTGGACAGTTATACCGGACCACACCTTCCAAGGCGGGAGACAACGCAATTTTGGTTGTCACGTCTTTACTTGATGAGCATGAGCTTCGGTTTTTTTATCTGTAGTGTAGGTTATGATAATGTCAGTACGAGAGTTTGGGGTGGTAGTCATTTGAACGCGCACCGTCAGGCATTCCAGGTTTTCCAAAATGCCCTGTGTGACGCTAGAAATAAACATTGTTGCCTTCAGCTGGTACCTGCTCCCATTAGATGCATGCAGCCTTGGGACTGGAGCCAGGCATTTTTTGAAGTCGGGAGCGAAAAGGGGACCTCCTGCAAGCCGGAGGTAAGGGAAGCAGTCATAAAAATTTTGTCATGCTTACTTCTACAGGCTGGTTACAACCTCGACTTGCGGTGTCACCCGAGAGTAGTAAAACCCAGGAAGATGATGAGAGTAGAACCCAGACTCCGAGGCCCTCACCACCGCACAAAGAGCAGCCCACGGCGACGTACCCGAGACACAGCGTGGTGATTCAGGGAAGCAATTCAGACACCGACCCTCAGTGGTGACCCGGAAAAACCGCCTGTTCTCATCTTTTGGCTAAATTTTTCCTGGACCTCAGTAGTAGCTGCACAGATTTCTGATTCCGATCAGACCCGAGCCAGACCGTAGTGCGGAGCAGCAGGTTTACCACCCTGGGTAAGTACGGTCGCTGAGGCTGAGAGGTCGAGGCAGTGGAGCTAATAATGCGTCCTTCTCTGGAACCATATCAACCAGTCGGTGCTTCCGCGCTCAGCGCCCAGCAGCCACTGGCTTTCCCTACGATGCGTGTGCCCAGTTCGCCAGTGCAATAATGCCAATGGGTTCGTTGACTTCAAGTCATATTTCAGAAAGGCCAGTTAAACTCAGAATTTTCTACTCAAGTTCGTCGTGTTGGCGGTCTTATTCACCATCTATCTGATACACCCAAACGCCCCTCGTCCGCTTGGGACCAAAATAGTCACTCCTGTGCATATCATACTACTTCCGAAATCAGTGATGCGTTCGCGCCGCGCCCGCATATGCCCGAGAGCCAGAAGCACAGTGCAATCTGGGTCCATCAGACAGAAGCAACTTCATGAAATCATCCTATCAGCCGCAGGCTGAGATACTTGTCAGATCAGACGACTAATCCATCGGCCATCGTCCTTTGGGCGCGTTCCCAGACTTGAAAACCCCCTTTAGAACAACGACTCCCTCGTCCCCTGGATCCAGTACAACGACCTCGCTCAGGCCACGTTCGCACCTGATCACCACAGATCAGAGTTGCCCACCATGACGGCTCAGCCCCCCCTTCCCAGCCAGTGGACCAAGTTCGTGACCGACATCTATTTACATGGCAAACCCCCGCTGCTGCACACCGTCAACATCAAGGAAATCGAAGAGAAAGCAAGGGAGGCCACAAAGGACCATTTGCGTGAGTCGAAGTGAACCCATTTTGCCCCGTCGACCGCTAACCGGGGATCGATCGACTGCTCTTACTTTGATAGCGGCGTACATGTACACCTTTGGAAGTGCTGGGACGTGCTCAACAGATGCGGCAAACAAGAAGGCGTTGGAAAACTGGAAGATCGTGCCTAAAATGCTTGTTGCCGCGACGAATCGTAAAATCGAAGTGCGTTTCCGTTCCTTGATCGAAACGTCCGTGCAGCGCTCAGACGGAGGATCATCATCAGACTAGGATCTTTGGCGTGAATTATCCTACTCCGTTGTTCGTCGCACCAGTTGGTGTGCAGGGTATTCTACATCCAGACGGCGAACTCGCGACTGCGCGCGCAGCTGGGAATGTCGGCGTCCCTTTCATCTTGAGCACTGCAGCCTCCCGTTCCATCGAAGAGGTCGCGGCAGCCAACGGTCCGAACGGACACAGATGGTACCAACTCTACTGGTAAACCCGTCTCTTCGCCGATATTACTATTGGCAGACCTGCTGACCGCCTCTTGGGAACCCACAGGCCACGCACCGCAGAAATCACCCTGTCGATACTGAAACGGATAAAGGCAAACGGCTTCACAGCTCTCGTTATCACGGTCGACAGTGGGGCTCTTGGTTGGCGCCCTCACGATATCGAGACTGCATACCTCCCCTTCTTCTACGGCGTTGGCATTCAAGTTGGGACGTCTGACCCAGTCTTTATGAAGCGGTTTGGTCTGGAGCCACGTCATGGCGAATCCACCCCGTTCCCACTCGATCCTGACAAGATCAGAGAAGCAGCAGAAAAGGGCGACGAACACGCGTTGAGGGAGATACAGTTGGGAAAAGGCTGGGTCGGCGAGGTGAATTCGGGCGTGTTTAGGTCATGGGAGGACTTGAAGTTCATCAAGGACAATTGGGACGGGCCTATCCTACTCAAAGGCATCCAAAGTGTTTCGGTGAGTGGTACTCTGGGTGGGTGCTGCTCGTTTCGTTGATGCTGTCAATTCGATGTACAGGACGCAGAACAGGCGATCGCATACGGAATCCATGGGATCGTCGTGTCGAACCACGGTGTGTCTGCTTGCCGCACCTATGATAGAACTTGCTGAGCTGATGCTCGGAAAGGCGGTCGTCAGCTCGATGGCGCGATCGGTTCATTGGATGCCCTGGACAAGATCACGCGCTCGCCCAAGGTCCGGGAAGCCCAAGAGTCCGGGAAGCTGACCATTCTCTTCGACTCAGGCATCCGCACGGGAAGCGATGTTATCAAGGCCCTTGCATTGGGTGCTCAAGGCGTCCTGAGTCAGTGTCTTCTTCTCCTCACTAGACTTCGTGCGCGCGATTCTGACTTCAGAAAATCTTTCACACAGTCGCACGTCCGTTCATGTATGGCCTCGCTATCGCGGGACAAGAAGGTGTCGAGCAGATCTTGAGGCAGACCCTCTGTGATTTGCACCTCTCGCTAGGTCTCGCCGGATACAGTGACATCAACGAGATCATTGGGAAGAGGGAGGAAGTGCTGACGCGACTGGAGTACAACGTGTAATCCTGGGTCGGCCGGATCTACCCATTGTAGGTTATGTGGACGAGAGAATGGTGTACGGCAGATTCGAATGCAAGGAGTCCATTTGTTGTCATTTTTGCTGATGTCAGTCCTGCACGAGAACAGTTGCTTACTAACTTGGCACATGTGCTGAATGAAAACGACCGAACTGAGACGAGTGCTCAGGTGTAACTTCAAGTGCCGCAAAAGTACTGTGTTGATCTGGTGGACTTCTCAAGTCTTGGAGGCATTCGTGATCGGGAGCTAACCCGGAACCAGCCGTACTCACCAAACTCATGAGTACACTTCTGGTGGAAACGGGTTCTTGGCAGGTTGTCCATCCAGCTGGCCCTGTGTTCAGAGTCGATCCGATGAACATGAACTGATCAATACGTGGTATGGCGCCAATGCCATAATCGTGATACATGTCTCGAAAAATACTAGCGGCAAGTTGATCAGCCTCGAGATCGGACCGCAGTTCGGGTAAATTTGCCCTTAGAGGGGACCTTGGCATGCGATCTCCCCGAGTACGCGAGAGCGTTGATGATTGATCCGATCAAAGATGCCTGCAATGAAGGTTCGCCCGTTCCAATGCCATGATGGAGTAGCGAGGAGCCGCTACTTCAGACCACTTCCGTCGAAATGGTTGAGAGCGTGGTAGCTCCAGGTCGAATTGTTCAGGGGAACACGACTTGCTTCAATTGAAGGACCTCGCCTTAGTCCCAGGATGATCGGCCCGGCGTGCATGTGATGTTGTTGCTGGGCGCAAGCCCTGACAAGCGCAACTCGAGGTCGCTAAACCGGCTTCTTGATGACATCCATGCCTTCACTCGTTTGATGCACACAGTACATATTCAAAGTGACCCTGAACTCTTGGCGATCCAGGGGCGTTCGGGGTCGGGTTGAATGGTGGAGTGTGGACCCAACCCAGGTGCACGACTTGGTCGTGAAATCGCTTAATCACAAGCATGTTTTTCATCTGAAAGACGGCGTTGTAGAATTTGGTTATATGACATTGGAAGCGGGGTCTGCGTACTGGATTCAGTTGGTCTGCGTTGCTCCTCCCCTGAGGGCAGACGTATGCATTCATGAGTGCGTGCCTCGTTCGATGATCTTAGCTCGCGCAACTCGCCCATATTGCGCTACGGTCCTGCCTGTTCAAATGCGCACACCAGAAGTTCAAGGGGATGTTCGAAAAAGAAAAAGTTATCATAGGGTTGGATTCGGTGGCATAAGAATGGGTCGCACCAGGAGTGCTTCTGCTGTTTGAATGTGACACCATATGAATTCCCTCAGGATGACGGTCCACTCTGATAAGTTCAACGATAAATTTAAGCCCACTGTTGATCATGTTCGTCTTTGCCCGAGGGTGCGTGCGGGACACTGCACCCCGTGAGCGTGGAGTCGCACGCGCGCAAGGCACGCCTGATAACTTTTTTTCCAGGTGGAATTAGTAGTATCCCTGCGACCCATCCGGACGATCCTCCGCTGGCATGTCTTCCAGTCACCTGGCACAACGCCCCCATCATTGGCTGCACCAGACAGGAATCATATCGTGATCAACCCGTCGTCGCCATTTTCCCGAATGAAAGAAGAAAAAACCTCCCCAAGGCCAGTGAGTGGTGCAACATTTTTGATCACCATGAAACACCATCTGCACGTTTGGCATAGCGGTGCGACCTCTTCCTTCTTCGGAAGTTCTTCCCGGAGAAGACGCACCCCCGACTTCACTCAGTGTCGCCTCCGAGCGCCCAAATTCCAAATACAGAACGAGACACAACCCAACTGTTCCAGCGGTAGTAAATGGCAGGATCCGGGACCTGACGTCTGAGCGACACACGCTCCACGGGCGATACTAGGTGCAGGCACCGAACCATGAAGCAAACATAGGATGGAGCATTCAGGGTCAACGGGCACGGTGTCCCCGGCGGAATTTGATCTTCGTCGCAGGGTCGCTGGACAACAATCCAACATGGAGCTTTCCGATAAAGTGTGGCGGGTCGTTTTTTGATGGGGTCGAAGTAAACACAGAGGGGAACTGCATCGCTTGTTGTGATGTGAATGCAAGACACGCCATCAAGGGCTGCTTGGGGCCAGTGTATGGCGCAATTTTCGACGAAAGATGGGAATGACACATTGTACACGCTAGCCGAGGGGATAAGACTCCGTGTTCGAACGAATCGGACCAGAGGGCATTACGACAGCTACGGAATCCTAGACGTAAGTGTGCTTCGTGTTTGAACGGTTTTCTGGTCCGTCTGTCACGATCGCTCGAATTGTAGCCATGCACACTGAAATGCGAAGATGTGTGGAACGATGTAAACATTGTCCAAGAGTGCCGTGCTGAGACATCCCCTTGATTACGAATAAGAGTGGAAAGTTATGCATGACGGTGCTTGGTGATGCATGCGATTCTCGACGGCCCATCAGCGAAAATTTCAGTTCCGTCTTCCGAGGGGACGAGCTGATGCGTCCGAGGCCGTGAGCGGGCAGCGGTGTGATTCAAATGACTGGTCTCACAAGGACCAGAGAATGGGTCGGGGTCAGTACCATAAGCTTGGAACATTAACACAGGACAGCGACAGTGTGGCGGTAGCGGAACATGAACATAGCCAAGCGTACCTTGCCGTGACAAAGACGGGTTTCGACCTTTTCTTCAAGTCGAGCCGGTTTTCGGCAACAGACCATATGGTGAGTAGCACACAGTACCTCGTGATTATGGGAGATGTGTATTCCCAGCTCGATTCAGGGCCCGCTGCCTCCGGACGGGGAAGAGACGGCTATAATTACATCAGTAAGCACGCTCGCGGTGCGCAGCCTGAGAAATGAAAGTGTCATTGGTCCAGCCCCCGGGAGCGCAATATACCTGATGCATGCCAAGAATATGACCACATCCAGGAGAATCAGTCCGCCCAATTCGCTTAAGAAGAAGTACACGGCACATTTTTTTGGGAGTCCTGCGCGCTTACCACTCCTTCCTCGCTGCACAGCAATCATGTCGGCGCCCAGTGGGCCAACCATCCAACAAGCCGAAAGTTTGTGATCTTGAGTAGTATTTGGGATGCAGTTCAATGTGCTGACGAACTCAAAAGTCATCAATACGGTCCTGCCCGTCGTTGCAACCTTGGTCACATCATTTCGTTTGTTCGAGCGTGCGCGCCAACACCGCCTCTGGCTAGACGATGTTTGGGCAACGCTCGCAATGGTGTTTAATGTCATCTTGATGATCGCAAATTGGTTGTACTTGAATGACTTTTGTGAGTGTCTGTCGATTGTCGGACTTCGGAACGTTGCTGATCCTGCGGTGCCAGCTGAATTCTCCCGGAGTACGAATGTTGGCTTGTATTACATGTGCGTCTCTCTCCTCGCCACAACGTGTTGTGGCTCGTTGCTAGCGAAAAGTTCTTAGGATCGCACAGTTCTTCTATGCGACCGTCTGGTGAGACAACTCTTCGAGAGCTCCTTTCAATCATACATTTTCTGAAGCCGTTTTCAGGGCGTCCAGGATATCCATTCTGTTCACCGTTATACGACTGAGCGTCCCTGGCTCGTTGCGAAGAACGTTGTTGTTTGTCTTTGCCGTGTTCGTGGTGACATGGATGGTCCTTTTCGCACAGGTCTTCTGGACATGCGAAGCTGAACCTGGTTGGAAATCGCTACCACGTCCTCAGTGCAATCTCGGGCGGAGAGTGGCCATTGCACAGATTATCAGTAAGCATGCAGTTGGTCGGACAGGGAGGAGGCTGAGTGCTTATTTCTATTCAGCTGACGTGATCAGCGACACCATCTTGATTCTGGCACCAGTCCGACTGGTTTACAGAGTCAGACTCACCCGAACTCAAAAAATCCGAATTGTTTCTATCTTTTCAACCTCTGCTATCACTACCATCGTCAGTCTCGTTCATGCATATTACGTGTTTACCGATGGTGGGCTGAGGGAGGCTGTGGCTGCCATGTTCGAGGTATGGGCCCGGTTTCGTCCGTCATTCCAGCACAATACAAAAAGTCGGCCGTTTCTTTTTCTAGGTATCTTTCAGTTTGATTGTTGCAAACCTTAGCGTTGTCGTGGCGTTCCTCTTCCGCATCGGTACAGAGGAAACCGCCACGTTTACGCCCAATCCAATCAGGTCCCGAATCACGTTTGGTTCTGCGCCTATTCGGAAGCGAGCCCAGCGCGACCCGCTTCTCTCCACCACGATAGTTGGCGACGACTCCGCGGTGATAAAGCTGGATGATACTGGCAAGCATCCCAAGGAAGTTGGAAGACAGCCTACGCTCGACAGCGAAGCAGATGATTTATTCACCCAAACGACTATCCAACCAAGGGTCTCGTCAAACGTTTAATACGTTTCAGGTACGGTAGGTAACACGGCACCCTTGGACCTTACTTTCATACGGCCATATATTTCCTGGGCTTTGTGTGATATTTCTTTGGCGTCTTTGTTATTCACCTTGGATACTCCTGATGCACCTGATGTCATTATGGATACCATCATTGGAATACCGTTCAGACCCTCACGCCGCACGATGTCATTGTATCACGTAGTGGATTTTTGACTGGCACATCAAATATGGATTTGGTTGCAATTTAGCTACTTGTCTGTATTTATTGACCATGCCGACATCGTATAGGAGAGGTGCAATGTACCACGAAACTTGCAGCCCTTACACTGAGAAAGTATTGTCCAGTAAATTCTATGAAGGACAAACGCACTAAAAGAAACTCCAGGCCTGAGGTGCAATAGCTCGTCACCAGAGACATGAACAGCGTGGCTTTCACGAACAGAAAGAACCGAGAAATCGATGCGGCGGACGGGCAGCCAACACTACCAAGAATCACGACAGCGAGGGTTCATGCATCCAGATGGCTTCACACGATGGACGTACATTTCGGAAAAATTGTCCTTTGAGAAAGTCACGGAGCTGATCGAAACGGACCTTGTAACACCCTGTAGACTTCAGATCTGGCATATGCAAACCCCAGGCCATTAGGATGTCAGGTCAAAGATAGTCACGAACGAATACAATACTCACCTGTGGGGGCAGCCAAAGCATTCCTGCCACGAACCAATATTCAATTTTAATTTTTGCCCACTCTCCCGAAAATGGTGGGGATGATGGTGAACGGTGGCTCTCCTGAAGCCCCGATACGCCTCGGCCTGCGTCGCCACTGCATTTGGGCATGGAAAGGCATTGTTCCATGAAACCTGCGGAAAGGTTTGAAATGCATGACTGAGAAACAAGTAGGACAATAACTCACCTACAACTTGGATGACCATAGCTCCGGAAACCTCGACCTTATTCACTAGGCGCAGTAAAGGCTCGCCTGCCTCCTAGGCACAACCTGCAGTATAGAGTGCCTCAAAACGACAGCGTTCAAGCGTCATCGCAAAATTATCAGGGTTTCATCCTGAAATCTGGCTTTTATGTCGGTCCGTGGTCGACACAGCGAAGGTAGCGTAGGAAACATTACCAAGGAGACTACCAAAGGTAGTTGACTCGTCCGATTGCCCAGTTGGCCTCGTGCATGACTGAATAATTGTACCGCGTGCCCATGATCACCCTTCTCGATCTGCGAGTTCCCAAGGGGAAAGTACATATGTGCCTGTTTGGGGTATTAAACGTGGTGCTGCCGCATATCGAGCACCATGAGCGTGCCTTAACCACACAGTCGCAATAAGGTCGTGTAAGCACAATATCGCATTGTCGTGCTATCCGGTCGTGGATATAACAATAGCCTAGCCAAGACATAGAGCTGAGAAGCCTATTTCCGTGGTGTGAATACACACCTTGATGGGGAGCAGAATGGTAACATGTGTTGAATGGCAGTAATCGAACGCGATATCGCACACCCGATACCCTTCGCGAATTCGAATTCTACTGTTGCCAACAAGGGCAACAAGCTTTGCTATGTAGCCAATCATTGACAGCCGAATCTCGATGGACTTGGTATAAGCGGCTTCAGCGCCAACACATGCGGGAACAGAACGGAAAATACCTGCTGGGCATCCATGATAGCTACATCCCACCGTGCCTGGCGTGCTCGGACAAGTGCTCGACTCTCGAGTACATGATGATCGCTCGGTTATCAGAGCCGAGAATAGCTGCAATTAGCAGACTTTCTGCGTCCTCGGGTTAGCTATGTTTCCACGAATCGAGCGCAGCCTTTTCAACACAGATGTCTATATCCTAGAAAGTAGGGTGTATAAGAGATAGGGAGATTCCGTACATCCTATGCTGCGATACAACAATGAAGAGAGCTGGCCACTCTGCGGCGACGAACGCGATGGATGAATCGAGTTGCTTTATTTTGTCTCTGGATACGACGAAGAGCTGACTGTTGCGCCAAACGAGACCTGCCGTGTTCAAACAGGTGTATACGTTGACGTGCATCTCGGCGAGTAGGCTGCCATCGTTGCTGTCCCGAACTCGGACGAATCCCCAGGCAGTGGCTGTCGCGATGCGATCGTCTTGCAGAGCGTATTTCACCGCGACCACCCAATCGTCGCCGTGGTCGAGCGTCTGTACGCGTTGGTGTGCCGCAATGTCCCAGGTGGTGGCCACGAAACCATGTCTTGAGACGAGTCGAGTCGAGCGAAAAATTGACACCCCAGACGCGGTCTCAGTGAAAGTCGTGCTCAAAGCCACGTTCGTGTGTGTTTGTGTTCCAAACCAACACGTCGTTCCGTCCTGTCTCCACTGCGATCCATCTGCCGTCGTTCGAGACGGCGGGGCACAAGTCCGAGACGGCCTTTGCGAGTCCCGCAGCGGTCGCTATTCGCCGTAAACATCACCGCATCTACCCTTTGACAAGCCTCAATTTCGGATATTGTCCCTGTCCAACGATCAGCACCGTTACTGGCTTGTCGTATTGGCACCCACCACTGAGTGCCGACGACATGGTGGTCAATCAAGGGTGTCAACCAACTTCAAGCTGTGGACTTGCGTGCATATGTTACGCTTCCTGAGTCACATAGGTGAACGGACGGCACCCAGGTCGGGGAACTCGTGCTCGAGGACGGGCCCGTATGTGCTTGCGTCCCACACAAGCACCTCCAGGAGGGTCCCCGCCGCGATCCACTTGCCGTCCTTTGAGGCACGAAATAGGCTTCGCTTGCATGGTCGCGATCTGTGCGCCGTCCTGCACCGTTCGCCATACGCGAACCCCGTTGGAACAACCACCAGCAAGATGCTCGCCATTCGCTGTAAACGTCACCGCAGTCGTGATGTCTCCAGCCTCAATTTCGATGAGCGAGGAACCTTCTTGGCCACCAATCAGCACCAGCGCAAGCTTGTCGTACTGGTGCTCACCACTGGATCCCGGCGATGCGGACATCGGTCGAGGGCATCAACGAACAAGCTGTGGTTTGCACGCATACGCGTTGCCCTTCCTCGATATGGGCTACTGCTGATCTCGTGTCTTCGGTGCGTTCCACAACGATCATCCCTTTCTAGGCGCTCAGTGCCTCCGGTGACCGGTTGTCTACAGACCCAGCAAGTTGTTATGCCCCTGCGCAAGGGCGCGATAGACTTGGACACCTGCGCTCCCGGTGCATATCACGAAACATGGCCTTCTCCCGCACCTCCCCAGGGGCTACCTGTGGACCTGTGGACTTGCGGATGGTCGCCAAAGTTGCGCTCTCCACAAAGCACCTCGGTTCTGTCACCGCCGGAGAAGGAATCCAGGGTCACGCTCGGCCAAGATTGGTCCGCTACGTCCTCAAAGAAGTAGCACGAACGGACGGGGGCATTTGAATCGGCACCAAAGCAAGTCTGGAGCGTTGGCAACTCTGGCTGTGTGCGATCTCGCACTGTGGTTGTATGCCGGGACTTACGAGAGGCAATTCAAGGACGCAGGGACCGGTATTTATGCTAAGCTGAGACATCGCAGCCATGTTAGACTTGGCGCCACGAGGACTATAATTATGGTGAAGGCCACATCCGTCGCGAGAACGAGAGGCGGCGTGGTGTCGAGAGAACATCAAGCCACCGAACGACTCCTCCAGCCTGCGCGACACATCTTTGCAACAGACAAGCCGTTTCAGCTCCCGAGACTGCAACGTATGAAGTATTCCGACCCAGAAATACCGCATATACAGCAAAAACGAGCGCTACGGTTGCAACGATATGGATCACATGATTGATGGAGGCAACATCATCTAGCCGACATCCGTCCGCCAGAACCAATACAACTTCCACCACTTCAGATTGTTCCTCGGCAAGCTCACTAGTCGAGGACCCTTATTTGCCTAGTTGAGCCACTCTCGTCCAATGACAGCTCTCGAACGACCACGGAAGAGTCGTCAAGCGGTAGCGTCGTTCGATGGGTTTGCTGAAGAAAGATGTGCCCCCGCGGCCAAGTTGAAGTTTTCAAGTCTCGTGGCCATGTCGCGTACCATCCAATCAGCCAAGGCCGACGGTGGCGACTGGATAGCAATGAACCACAGGCTTGTTTACTGCCACATTGGCGTCCAACACCAACCAGTCGACACTTTCCTTGGCCAAGACGATCTTCCAGCTACTCAAATCTGTCGATCCCGAGCCCGTGAACGCCACCGGACCCACCCTAGCGAAGCCGCAAATCACGACGCCCAACACCCGTCGCCGTGTCCCAACCCCGCGCCACCAGGGCCAACTCGAGGACGCCATCTGTCCTCATTTTTTCCACGTCCATCGCGCGCCGTCAGCCCTCGTCGTTCAAGAAGACAAAGGCACTTGTCCGTGCCGAAGATCCAGAGCCTGAGCGTGGGTCGTAGTGACCATCGTCATTTTTCAGACGAACGTCTGCGGCAGATGTCGGTTGGCTATGGAGACCAAGGACGGCACGTCATGCATCCCCATGGTTGGCGCTCGGCCAGTCCTCTACGTCGTCACCTGGGCGCGGCAGCTCAGTACAGCCGCAGAGAGAATGGCGAATATGACCAGGTCGGGAGGGGGGGCGGGGGCGGTCGCCGTATGAAGGGACCGAAAAAGCCTGATTTCGACCCTGAAGCGTTCGGCGCTGTCCTGTTCCCTTGCCGCGAGGGTTTGGTTTAATTTCCTCCCTGATTGACAGTTGTCTGATGGTGTTCTGGGGTTGTACGTAGAATTGTCATAGATCGAAGGACATATTAAGAAACAGCATCTGCGAAGATGTCCAGATCCTTCGTCATTAGAGAAACCAGTAACTTTAAATTCAAGCGTAAATCCCAAGATCAATCAAACAGTTTGTGCTTTTGTGAAATAGTGTCACGAATATCAACGACAGCTTATAGACAAAGATTGGTATAGGATGACCCTGATGATAACTGACAAACGAGAATACATGGGCTGAGTCACAGGTAGGGGTCGATGACAGCGAATTATTGTACCTAATCTCGCAAAGGCGAAAACTTGCTCTCAAAGCACATCCAGCGTCCGTACAGAGAGGACCAGCTTGACCAGTATTGCCGACGTGATCTCCTCCACCTGAACGGTGATCAGACTCTTCGCGGCAACCCTCCTGTATTCGTCCATGGGCTGCCGAGTGGGAGTCAGCAAGAGCGCCCCAAACGGTTGTCTTAGACGAGCGACGAATTGAAGCACTCGGTTCTGCTTTTCGATCGGGGAGACGGTCGAAGGCGGGAGGAGTGATGCAACGTCTCCGATGGTTCTGTTGGGCCGTCCACCGAATGGTCGCCCAAAGCGAGCAACGAGTCGCGCCGCCCGTGACTGAGAAGCTGATGATGCAATATTGAGAGTACTGGGAAATGACGGCAGCTCGCCTGGCGCGGTAGACCGGTCATCTGTATCGTCTCTTGGCGTTGCCTCTGTCGCGCCTGCGACAGACTGTCGATCAAGGAGGAAGTCGATCCAAGGGTGAATGAGGTATAGAGAATCCAATCGAGAGAGATCTTCCTGTGTTCTAATCTCCACAATACCGAGGGCGGTCGTCTGTGCCCGAAAGACTCTCTCAGACCCGTTTTGCGAAGCAGATAAACGTCCGAGTTTGAAGGTAAGACACGGAAGCTTCACTCGGCGATCCACGAATAATGGTGCAGGAAGTTCGTTGAGTCGGTCATACAACCTCGTGACCGACTCGAGATCAAGCGGAGAGGTGCGTAACCTTGTAATGATCGTTCCCATCTTGGGATCTGCGATGGCTGACGGAATGTGCGATGTCGGAGACTGGTTGAATACAACGATATCGGCGGGGAGGCAGCTGTTGAATGTGCCAGGTTTCCCCGTCCACGCGAGGATGCTTGCATCACCGGAACTCGTGACCAGCTTTGCCAATAGGCCCCCCAACGCCTTGTTACCCTCACCATATACTATTGGCAAGGACATGGAAAATATCCCGAGTAACGAATATGCTTCATCCTCGACGCGTGTCGTTTTCCGTGAGGAAGCGAGGTGGAGCTTCTCGCGTATGTCGTCCAGGCCAGGGCAGAGGGATGCCAGTGCGTGTGCTGAGACACCTGTTGCCTCCTCCATCTCCAAGATGATCTCCGGAGATTCCTTGTGGTTGGGGATATCGAGGTTCATGTATGGCGTCCAGTCCTCGGTATAAAATCGAACCACCTTCGACGCGTGGTATTCTTGCAGCGTCCATCCGCGCGTGTTCCATATGCTCCGAATCAAAGCGCCGTGTTCCGATGTGCAGGAAACGCCACGGAGGAAAATGACCGTCATCGCAGAACCCTGGTACCATGTGAACATGCTGACCAACGCCTCTTGGAGTACGAAGTGATCGCCTTTGTTGATACAGCATGTATCGCTCCACGCCCAGTTTATTTTGGCCTCCCGCACGGTCTTGCAGAACATTTTCAGCTTCTCGTGACTGGGAGACCCCTCCAGGTCGTACACCGCGACGTTCACCACCTTTTCAAATAGAGGCTCGTTGTCTTCCCACTTGTGTGAAAACATGGCATATTGATAGTACTCTTCTACTTCTTTCTTGATACGAGCGTGGTCGATGTATGTTGTCATGGATGAGATCAACTCTGTGAAGACCGGCGTGGATTCGAATGATGTAGCCTGTTCAGATTTGTCGCAGAGACGACCGGAGGTGGTGTTGATCAGTACCAGTGGGGAAGCATGAATGATGTCCTGAATTGTTGCAAGAATCGCCTCTTGGGTCTGTTTTGGCCTAACATACTGGCAAGACTTTTCTGCAAGAAAGGATGAGTGGATGAATATCAGCATGTACCCATCACCCTTACCACGAATCTCTGGATCCGAAGATTGTGACATCCTCGACAGCATCATCTCAAATGCCTCTGATGCGTCATTATACCGACCTGCACCCAACAAAGCCGCATGCTTCCTCTCGTAACCCAACGGAGACGAGGGATCAAGCTTGACCACCTGGCAAGCCCCCGTTAACATGGATGAGCGAGAGCAAGTCGAAAACCAGCTACTTCGTCTGCGTCACTGAGCGCATCCTCCCACACGCCCTCCCTCGCGCGTGCCATGCTTCGCTTAGCGAATAGATCCTGCGAGGTGATAGGATCCAGTGATAGCGCAGCTGTATAGTATGTGATAGATTTATCGTGTTCGCGGCAATCCATTGCGGCATCCCCGAAGTCTTCTAGCTTGTCAAGACATCGAGATTTAAAGTCTGAACGGAAATTGTCGCGTCGGTGTTGCCTATGTAGCACATAGCATCACTCACCAAGGATCCAATCCATCTGCTGATGTTTGCCATTGCACGTCAACTCACTGTTCATTTGACGGAAGCACGCAACTGCGTCCACTACATGGTCAATGATTTCCAATCGCTCACATATTTCCTTGTAGACTTCGAATCCCGTAGCCACAAACTCGAGAGCACCAGAATATGAGTCAGGCAAGAAACAAAAACAGAAGGATATGCTCACGTCAGTGGTGGCAGCCAAGGCATCCTCCCAACAGCCGCTTTTTAATCGTAACTTTACCCACTCCCGCAACAGTAGCGTGGCGGAAAGTGAATCTACGCTGTTCTCGACCGTCCGCACATGGTCACATGAGACGTTCTGGCTTCTATTTCCACTGTCACTGAGTGTGGCAAGACATTGTTGCATGAGATCTGCAGTGAAGACTCAACGTATACCAGGAAAATAGCGAGTAAAATGACTCACCAGATGTCCATGTGGCCACTGGCCCGGTCATAGCTGTTCCATCGTTCACCAAGCGCAGTAAAGACCCGCATACTTCCTTCGTATGACCTGCTACATAGAGGGCCTCGCAATAACGTTGCTGAATGACGATTCCAAGATCATCAAAATTCCACCCAGAAATCTGTTATTCGCGGTGAGTAAGTTCCCACAGAAGGTAAGCGGAAGAAACAAGTTTACCAACGAGATCACCAGTGGCGGTCGACTCGTGTGGTTTCCCAGCTGGTTTTGTGCGTGTTTCAGTGACTGTATCGCATGTTCGTAGTCTCCACTCTCTATCTGAGAGTTCCCCAGGAGAAGATGCATATACGCCTGCTCGACATATCAGATATGACGCTGCCATGTATCGGCCATCATGAACATGCCTGAACTACATAGAATGTTGAATTGAAGTTCACAGCAGAGATTAAGTCGTCTATACGCGATATCGCATCCTTGTGCTCTCCACGCATGAAAACAACAACGGCCTAAGCGAAATAAGAAAATGAGTCAGGGCCAATTTCTGTCGCAGGAATATAGACCTTGATCAAAAGGAGGATGGTAGCGTGTGCTGAATGGAAGTGCTCGAACGCAATGTCGTACGCGCGGTACGCGCCTTGCGTTTTCCCATCACCAAGAAGAGTAACAAATTTTGCAATGTAGCCGATGATGGATGGCTCAACTATGATTGACTTGAAGTAAGATGGCATCAGTAGATACGTCGGCGAGAGAATATCATGAAGCACCTCTTCGGCATCGGCGATGGCTGCGTCCAGCTGTCCCAAGCGTGCTCGGACAAGAGCCCGACTGGCAAGTGCATGGTGGATCGCATTCTTGGACTCCCGAATTGCTGTGGTCAGCAAAGCTTCCGCGTCCGCAAGCCGATCGTGTTTCCACAACTCAAGAACGAGATGGTCGACACAGATCTCCGGATCCTGAAACGTGGCATGTAGGCGAGACAAGGAAGTCGAAGACTACGAAAGTACGGTTACAGGAAGAAGTTTGAAGGTAAAACTTCTTTCAGATTTCCGTACGATCGAACAATGACAATTCAAGGAACTTACTATGATGGAAGATACGTGTTGGACGGTAATGACCCCAGGCTTGGTAGCAATCGCGAGAAGCTGGTCGTCCGGGGAGAGCGCGATCGTGCTGCTGCTGTCGTAATGTTGAGGAATGAGATAGAGTCGGGACTGTATCGAAGTTCCCCAGAATGTGATGCCATCTGTCCCGGAATATATAATGAATTTGCCATGTTGTGGCATGGCAATGGACGAGGTGAAGTCAGCATGAGAAGCTGGCCACTCTGCGACGGCTGACCCTATGTAGAGATCGATTCGCTTGATTCTACCCTCGGATACGACCAAGAGGTGGTCGCCAAACCAGAGGACACCAGTGTTACAGGCTGGGTTCACTTGCATTGGGATATCGACGAGCAGACTTCCATCGTCGCTGTCCCAAACTCGAATAGATTGTCTTGTAGTGACCGTCGCAATGCGATCGCCTTGCGGCGAGTATTTCGCGGCGACCAGAGTACCATCGCCGTGGTCGAGTGTCCGCACCCGCTCGCGAGTAGCGATGTCCCAGACGATGGCTGTGGGACTCCGTTGACGACTCCAGCAGGACGCGACGAGCCGAGCCGAATTGGGCGAGAAGTCGACGCCGGTGATGCGCTCGTCGTTGTCGTTGTACTCCAAGACCTGGTCGAATGTCCGTCCGTCCCAGACAAACACAGACCCAAACCACGTCCCCGCCGCGATCCATTGGCCGTTCTTCGAGACAGCGAGACACGAGACGAACTTGACATCCATGGTCGCGATGGGCACACCATCTGGTACTTTCCACACGCAGACGCCCTCGTCACCACCGCTGACGAGGTGTTCGCCGTTCGCCGTGAAGATGACTGCAGATGTCTGCTGACCAGTCTCAATTTCCATGAGTGGGGAGCGTTCTTGTTCAATAATCAGTGTCACCGCTGCATTTTCGTGCGGGTACGCACCACTTGTCGCCGACGACATGGATACCAGTCAAGGGCGTCAATGGACAAGCTATGGTTCGTGTGCATTCACCCTTGCATGATACTTATACTACATAGTTGGGCTAAATGTCCTTCGCATTTTTCAGCCCATCCCTCGCCAAGCCAACGCGCCTAGTAGTGTCTCTCGCCGACCCTCGTCGCTGCCCTGCACGCCAAAGCGACTTTCTCCTCGACCTACGTGTGATCCTGTATAGCGCTTAGCGAGAACCTCGCTTCATTTTTTAAAACAGGCACTGTCGAGTGCACTGGTTTACATCTCAATGAGGGTACGTCATCTATTTATGTACATAGACAATGTCTCTGACGCATCATTCAAGCTTCATTCTAAATATCGAGTTTCAGCTTGTTCAAGGGATTGGAGAACTCAATAATCCCGGGTTCCGGAGGGGTACGTCCTTCAGTACTCCCGCTGAAGTACGACATTACATGGATACCACAAAGACCAGGGTCATCATAGCTCGCGTACTCGTCGCCACTGAATAAATTAATAGAACAATTGGCAACCCATGTGTATACCGGTGGATGCCCGCCTTGGCCCCCTCAGCGGAAATGAGTTGTCAAGCTAGCCCCGGGTCTAATGCTTCCTTGGTGCGTGATACCCTTACTTGATCTCACCACCTACTTTCATGTTTGTGTCGCGAAACAGATTCTTGGGGACTATCACGCATTTTTTGATGTCCGACTGGGATGCCCAGTGCCCATTCATACGGCTAGCCTTCATAATATTTGGCCCACAAAATTCCGGAAGTCTAACGGTGGACTCTACTTCCTTGCATTCCATCAGCCGCTATCTGATAGAGGATACAATATTCCAGGAATTCTTATTAGTCACCCTCTGCCAGAACGGTCGAGGCAACGGTAAATCTGATATCAGGTCTGATTGACCGCACAGCATTGTCCCAACCACAAGGTGGACTAATATAAGCCTCGTCGTCGCCCTTAACACTTGTCCTTTACGCCTCGAAATACGCCGTCCAGTGCATCCAAACACTATGCCAACATATAGACATCCTATGATGTTGGCACCATCACTCAAACACTTTATGCTCATAGATGGAGTATATTCATTCTTCCTTCCTGTATCTCTGTCTGCCCTAATCTACTTGGCTCACACACTTTCCCTTTCTGTGTGAACGCTCCCTAGTGTTGTCTGTCGCCAGACGGCTTTCCGCTTTTTTTTGAATGTACAAGGGCAGATCTAGCACGGCGGTCACGTGCAGTCAAGCTCAGGCTGCAGTGGCTCCGCCCCCACTGACATCGACACCGACACCGATACTGTGATCATCGCCGACACCGCCACTGCCTCTGATATCGATACCAATCCGTTCGACGACCTCGCAGATCTCACCGACCTCTTCGATGCCTTAGCCACCGCCGACGACACAGACTCGTATGATGATCTACACGCTCTCATTACCTTGTCAAATCGGCGGACACAAGCGTCCACACCCACCTCTAGCACTGATCAAAGCTCAATAGCGTCGCCGACCCCGATATATCACGACTGTTGCTCCGACTTTGGTGACTCCGATTCCGACGGTTACGCGGTCATCTGCAACGCTCGCTATCGTCGCCGGATGTTTCCACCGCAGAATACTGACGGTTCGCTCTGACCGAGCCACCCATCCTTGTCTCCGGCGACGTCACGCCGGAACGGCTACGCCTTTGGCAGATGGGCTGCTCGCAGCACTCCATCCACAAGGAGATCGACGCGACCAACCAGGCGAAGAAAGTCGCACGGGGATGACTTGACCCCGAATCCAACAATGGTACTCGATTAACTGCGAACGACTGAGCGCGCTCTCGTTTCCCGACTTCGTGACCGGACTACGCAACATCTGGCTCTCCAGCGACCGGGCGTCCGACCTACGCCTCAAGGTGTCCAGTTCGCGTCAAGGCTCCCGCCCGTTTCACGAATGGGTCATCGAAGTCCAGACCCATCTGGGTGATGCTTCCTTCTTGACCAAGGCTGGCTTCCGCTATCACTTCGAGGCCAATACGAACAGGGACCTCGCGCTAGAATACCGTACCTCCAACGCGAAGGATGAAGGCGACCTTGGCGAATGGATTGACGAGGTCAGGCGACTTGACGAGAAGCGGCTGTGCGACGCCCGCACTCTGCAGGAGCGGTCGAGTTCTCCCTTCCGTACGTCGGGGAAGTCCGAGACAGACGATACACAACGACCGACGTCAGCCTTCAAACCAAAACCTGTCTCGGGTCCCAGCTCTGTCGCTCTTTGTCTGCCCACACTGACAGACGAAGAACGCCACCTTCTCCGCGAAAACGATGGTTGTTTCAAAGATGGACTGGGAGGGTGTAAGCGAGCTGGCTTACCTGATTCCGTCAGATGATCGGCATATACTATGCTGTTACTGCCTGGGATGCTGAGCGGTAATCGATTCATCGCTCAGTATCGTAGCCTTTTGGCGCGACGGTTAGGCCCCAGCGGTCCAGCTTTGCAACTAACCTCCATCTTCGTCTCTGTGCATGTTGACTCGTTCGTACGTGTTTGCGTCGCGGCGAACCAACACGACGCCCTGCCACTGGAGGCTCGGTTTCTTCCCACTTGTGCGAAAACATCACACACGAGTGATATTCCTCTACCTGTTTGTCCGATACGAGCGCGATCGACGTATGCGGCCATCGAAGAAACCAACGCCTTGAAGTCCGGCATGGGTTCGAATGCGGCGAACCTGCTCGGATTTGTTGCAGACACGGCCCGAGGTGGTGTTGGTGAGCACTGGCGGAGATTCACGAACGGTGCTCTCAACGATTTCACGAATCGTTTCTTCCGCCTGTGCTGGCCTGACATGTCGGCGACCGCGCTCTACAAAAAAAGATCGACTGACAGGCGTTGGTATGATGTGGTCGCTCTCCACCACGAACCTCTGGGCCAGACGATTGCAACATCCTCGACAACGTCGTCTCGAACGCATTCGATGCATCGCCATAACGCCCCGCGCCATGTAAAGCTACATGTTCTCATAACCCCGCGGAGACGACGGATTCAACTTGATTGCCTGACAGGTTCTAGTTAGTGGGGACGAATTCGGATGAGTCGTATCAAGGTACTTCGTTTGCCTCCCACGAGCCCTTGCCAATATATGCCTCGCTTCGCGCAGCAAACAGATGTTGCGGAGCAGCAGGATTTAATGTCAGCGCGACCGTGTAATGCGAGATAGCTTCATCGCATCGCCAGGCATCCATGGCGATGTTCTCGGAGCTCTCCGGTTTCTTGCAGCATCGTGATCCAAAGCCTGAGGAAACACGAATATGGACATTCCCCCGACGCCGCATACGCAATCACTCATAGAGCATCCAGTCGGCCCGCGTGCCTGTTCTCTTCTTCACGCTTCATTTAGTGGAAACACAGGACCGCGTCCGTCACGCGGTCGTGGGATGCTAAACGTTCACATATAACCCAATAGATTATGGACCTTGGACGTAAAAACTTTGGGCCAATAGGATATCAAGCTGACGAGGGATGGTAACACAGAGAAGGACTCACGCCGAAAGCAACATTCATGGCATCTTTCCACGAGCCAGCTTGTCAATTTTTAGTTTGCCCACCTGTTGAGAAGCAGCATGCCGGGAGCCGAGCTGATGGTCATTCTTCCACTTGGATTGACGTTGTCTCCGGGCGTGGAACGACATTGTTGCATGACATCTATAGCGAAAAATTTGAGCACGTCGCCATGGCGCTGCTGAATTGCGGCTGCAAGACGGTCAAAGTCCCCTCCCGAAATCTGTCACCCATGGCAATAGGTCTCAGTGAACGCAAGGCAGCGCAAGAAATGTGACCAACGAAACTATCGAGGGTGGCTGACTGGTACGGTTTCCGAGACGGGCTTGTGCGTGTGTAAACGATCGCGTCGCACCCCCACGATCACCATGTTCTCGTCCCCGAGTCCCCGAGAAGGTAGATGTATGCCTGATCGAGACACCAGACGCGACGCCGATGCGTCAACTGCCACGACGTGCCTGGGCCACACAGAACATCGCGTTGAAAGGCACGGCAGGAATGAGGTCGTCTCAGCGTGAGATCCGACATCATCATTGTTTCCGGCCATGAGAACGACGACGGCCCAAGAGAACCAAAGAGTTGAGGCAAGGACTATTTCTTTTCCGTGACAGCAGTACGTACCTTGATCGGAAGGAGGTCGGTCATGTGAGCCGAACGGAAGTGCTCAAACGCAATGTCGCAAGCCTGACGTGCTTCACGCGTTTCGCCCCTTCCGACGAAAGCTACAAACTGTCGCCGATGGCACGAGGTCGGACGTTGATGGACTTGGCAACAAACAATGTAAGCGTCCATGAATCGGAGAGCGGGAGAGCACGCGCCTGTTTGGTACTAGCGATCGCTGCGTCGCACTGGCGTCCTGGGCGCGCTCCGAGGACGAGCGACCGACTCGCGAGTGCACGATGGGCCGTTTTCCCAGAACTAGGACATGCGGGGTGGTGCCCAAAGGCGAGTTGTTCGTACGTCCGTGCGTCCCAGACGAGCACGGGACCAGACCCTGTCCGACCCGTCCTTTGAGACAGGACGGACGTCGTTTTCGTTCAATGTCGCGCCGTCTCGAACTCGCGAAAGGGAAACCGCCTCGTCGCACTCGTCGACGAGATGCGCGCCGTTCGCCGTCAAATGCTACAGCCCATGTATCGTGACCGGTTTCGATCGCGATGAGGGAGCCTCCTCGTCCAACGGTCAAGCATCACGCTAGTAGTAGTCCGCACCGCCGTCACCCGTCGGCGACATGCCACTTGCAGACGCCCGCCGTCGACGAGCGGAGTACACGTGACGCCTCAGATCAGGTGGTGGCGCACGTCACCGCCTTCACTGCTACGCCCCCCCGCGCCCGCGCGCCTTCGCCGTAGTAGGGGCGCACGTCGACGCCGTCGCCACGCACGCGGTGTAGGGCCAAGCGAGCCACCAAAGCACGCACGACCGCACGCATGGCGTTGCAGTGCCTCGCACGCTTCCCCTTCCCCTCTCTGTCTCTCCGTTTGGGCGTGCTACGCTGGCCGAGTCACCCCACCCGAACGAGAACCCGACCGGGGATCGAGATCGACAGGTCCCGGAAAGCGAGAAAAGAAAAAAAAAGGGGGGAGAGAGGGGGATGCGTGCACATGCACACGGGGCCACACGGCATCGCTATCTAACCATCTCGCTCCCTCTCTGGTCGGGAGCACCCCAACGATCTCGAAAAAGGCGCCCGGACCGTACGGGATCGTGGAGTGGGAAAAGATGGACGATTCGGGGGACGTGTGCCTATCGAAAGCTTGCCGACGGATGCTGATTGATAACCAGGTGCTTCCTCAAGTGTGGGGCGAGGGCGTTCCGGTGGCGAGCATGAAAAACATGCGAAGTCGTGTGGTGGGTGACGTTGCATTTTTCGAAGCCAACGACTGCGATGACGTGGCGCTCGAGCGCAAACGGGGCGAGGGGGCAAAGGTGGGGGGACATGCCATGGATTGCACGCGAAAAGGTACATTGTCCGAAGGGATACACGATGCAGGTATGTAGATAATGCCATCGAAAGGAGAGAGAGGCCAGAATACTATCGTCACAACGTTCGTTACCGCAAACTCTCCCTTTTCTTCTCTTTTTTTCTTCGCTCGTCACAATGGGAGGAGGTGTGTGCCCTTTTGGAAAGCTCAGTGCGGCCTGGGCGTTTTCTTTTTTCGTCATGGAGCCAAACGGGGATCATATATATGTATACGCGCCTGACATTCGGGTCGTGTGTCAGCGTGGGACGCCTCCTCTTTCGTTCCTTTTAGTCTAGAGCGCGTTGGCCGCGATGTGACGCATGATCATTAGTGACGCGAATATATCTATACACGACGCCCGTCGGTCAGCCATAGAGACAACACGGGCGCGCGAGCGAGCACACGCACCCATGTACAGATGCGAATACGCCTCGTAGATCGTCAGCGTGTTGCCCGACACACCGTATGCGGGCACGTTGGGCGGCCGGAGATCGTAGTGCGCGATCACGTAGTTTTCTTCCGAGACACACTGGCGGTGGAAGAATGCGGTCAGGGATCCCTCGCGTCGCAAGCAAGGAGGGACGTGTGAACGCACCGACCATTCGTGGTCACCGATCGTTTTGTGTTGCCATCGGTACTCTCGTCCGTCCGACGCCCTGAATTTCCTCGACAGAGACCTGCGACGCAGACACGAACGAAACAAGGGCCACGCGTGAGCTTCTCTGTCCCTTGGGCTTTATATCCAAGAAAAGGCGGCGGGGGGGAGAAAGAAGACGCGACGGAAGACGACTCACCCTGCAAAGAGGGCCGTTTTGCGGAGATAGTTGTTCATGGGAAACGACAAGTTCGCCGCGGGCGGCTTGAGAAAGTGGATCGTGCCAAGCCCGGAAGACGGACCCCCGCTCCCGAACTCGAGCACGACGGACGGGTGACGTTCGAGATGACGCATGTCCCCGTGGCGCGTCGATCGACGCCCCATGACATAGATGGCCAGCGTGGAGTGATTGCCAGCGGGCGGATACGGCGTGACGCGGATGAACATGCGGTCGTAGACGTCATCGTAGTCGGACCCTTTGAGCTGTCCGGTGCGGTCCTCGAACGTGAACGGCATCTGCGTCTGCCTCATCATGGAGGGAAAGAGGACGAGGGCGCTAGTCGGTGGAGAGAAGGGGGGAAGGGAGGAGGGAGGAGAGAAGGCAACGCTGAGAGCGTGGTGGCACCGTCGCTTTTATATGCTGTGCCCGCAGGAGTCAGCACGTAGGGACCAGGAAGGTCCTCTCCACATCCGGCCAAAAGGGCGCAAAGTGACTGACTGTTTGCGCCATTGTGAAAGAAGCAGGCGAGTACGAGGAGACCACCATATCCGGGTCGCGGAGTTGCAAAGTCCCATATAGGATCGGAATGCAGACGAAAATACGAGGGCACGGGGCAGGGGTATGCCGATGGGATGGGTCACAGCAGATCTGTGGGTCGATGGCTGCAAGGATCTGATGCGGCAAGGTACACCAAGCCGGGCAGTGCGGACAGAGGGAACGCCGCATAGGAACAAACCAATCTGGTCCAGTCCAAGGAGGGCTGGGCTCGTCATCGGCGTGCCACCGGTCGATACTTACGTTACTGGCCAGTTGCGGATTGATAAAGGCGAGCTGAGACGAGGCTGGCGAGCGAACGGATTTGGCAGATCGTCGCAGCCTGTCAGCACACCGTCGGACGAGCATCACGCCACTGTGAACGTGCGTCTGGCAAGGGTTCTCAGCACCACCGACACAGGATGACCCATCCTCACTTACTCTGCCGCAGTAGCGTGGTGGGGATGGGGGGGCCGGTGCTCCTCCTCACCACGTTCCCACCACGTTCGACACGCAGCTTTCGGACTCGGGAATGGGTCGTCGTCGTCCGCAGTGAGACCCATTCGATGGTCCGGACGCCACAACTCGCCTAAGCGAGGGCGCCCGACCCCAGCAGGGTGCCAGGCGTGGGCCTGCGTGTGGCGTGCTCGAGCATCGCTGAATTGCTCGGAAATGATGGAGCTGATGGCACGGTGGAGAGAGCACGGACGACATCGCCCTCGCTTGCTCGGATCCGTGAGACACACTTGCACGCCTGTCTGACAGGCGAGTCCAGGACGAGCATGCAAAGGAGCGTCGACGGTCGCGCCCCACAACGAGTCGTGCGTGATGGCATCAGTCCTCTCCTCAGGGTGGACGCCACACAATCGTTTTCTTCTGCTCGACGGGCAGCCCTGATCTCATCGGTGATAGTGCTATTTAACGGCCGCATATTACAGGGTGGTGTCCACGAGGCGGGCTGGAACGCAGACGGATCTAGGACATTCAAGTCAATCTCTGACTCCGACGCAGTCCATGCTCTCCTCGATTGGGCGCACAAAAGCTGCACGCAACGCCAACATGATGGATAATTCGCGTGGATGCGCCCAAAATCTATGACATCCGCCCACCATCAAACCCGCCGTCGGCGCTGATGTGACCTGCAGACGTCTTGGCATCCAGGAAAAGCTCATTCATCTCGCCAATGTCCTCGACCGCTATTTCATTTCGGCCTGCCAGCCCAGCCAGAATGGAAGCCGGCGCCAGCAACTGAAGAGCATAGCTGTCATCCCGTCAGCACCACGAATCTATGACGTCGCGGCATCGAGATAACAGACCGCATCGATCCGCGCTCTCCCTCTTCTGCCAGACGTTCTAGCACGCCTGATCCAAGTTTCAGCCCCTCTACGTTCGCGCGGAGCTGGACCACTTTGGCGATCTGCTCCCGGTTGTACCCGTCCGTCTTTACGATGAGGCACCTGCGTAAACCGTAAGAAACACGTTGACCTCCTACGAGACCCCTACCGATCGCGCAGATCAGCCGGTATCCCATGTGGTGACACGACGTCCGTCGTGCCACGTACGAGCGCATTGCCTCGGTTGGTGGCAAGGATGACGGTCGGTGCCATTGGAGATTCGAGCAGAGAATTGAGGTACGTGAAACACTCGACATCGAGCATGTGAACCTGCGTCAGCCTGCTTAGCTCGGAGTAGCATCGTGCCACTCAACCTGCCGCACCTCGTCGATAAACACCACGCCAGGGATGACTTCTGCGACCCCTTGGTCGACGTAGCCCTTGACAACCTTGTTCACCTCTCTGCGAAGCTTGTCCGTCACTTCCGTCCGACCGCTTTTCATGAGGCTCCCCATCACGCTCATGATATCTTGTCCCCCCTGAGGACGGGCGTTCGCCGCGTCAAGGTCACCGAGCGTGACATCTTGGACAAGCTCCTTGCGCTTGTGGACGTCCCCCTTCGGTAGAGGTACATAGGTCTCGGATTCGAGATCGTATGACGACGCGTATGCGTCTGATCGGCCCACTCGCTGTGCGTAGTCAACGGCCATAGAATCGTGCACATCACCAGCACCCAACGAGCTCACCTTGACAGCGCCCGTGTTAGCCTCGACATAGATGACATCGCCCACGACGATTTTCTCCTTGAGGATGGCTTCGTATATGGTCGGGTCCAGCCGAAGCTGTTTCGTACCCCTAACAGTTTTGAGGCCGACGATGACGTGGGACACCGTCTTGCCATAGCCGCTGAGCGGATTCTCAGCCTCGGTGGGCGTGAGCTCCGTGACCTCGCCTTCGTACACTTCCTTGGTTTCCTTTATCCGGAGACCTAGACCAAGACGAGTCCGTCTGTCCGACCGGCGACGCTAGACACGACGCGAGCGATGAGACGCACCGATGGCTCTCCGAAACGCCTCCGCGAGCACCTCTGTCTTTTTCACCTCGGTGCTGTACACCTCTGAGCCGACCATGGGGCAGAATGGGACCTTGACCCCGAGTTCGTGCGAGACTGCGAGGGCGAGGGCGGTCTTACCCGTCCCTGGTGCGCCGACGAGCAGGAGGGCGCGCCCGGAGAATTTGCGTGACTTGATCAGATCGACGACGACACCGCATGCCTAGACACGACAACAGCAACGACGCGTGTCAGCGTCGAGGGGCGGGCATGGCGCAGGGACGAAGCGGCGCGCGTGCACGTACCTCGCGCGCGATGGTCTGGCCGACGAATCCAGCACCCTCGGGGGTGGCGACGCCCTCTGGGTTGAGACCGAGGCCTTTGATGTGGGAGTGTGTCGCGATGCGGGACGAGCGGGCGGAGGAGGCGGCGGACGGGGGAGGCAGGGCGTTGTGTGCGACGGGCGCCGTCGACGTGGACGAGCTCGTCGTCGCCTTCATTTTTTTTGTTGCGGACGTGCCACGTCGCGTCTGCCCGCCCAACCCAGTCCTTGCATTACGTCAGCGCTCCTCGAGCCCCCCCTCGTCCAAGTTTCCGTTCACCGCTGTTTATTCTGGGTCCGCTCACAAGATCACTGGACGGCGACGCGGGTAGTCAAAGGCCAGCACGCAAGCAAAGCCCGAGACCCGGCGTTCGTCCGTGCGTGTCACCGATGCTTACTCACCGCCCTGGTCACTCCCAGTCATCCAGCCAAGGTGGTATCATCCCGCCGAGGATGACGAATCTATGCTCTGTAGGCCTCCTTTGCGGCCAGTGCACTACCGCCACCACCACCACCATCACGAT
>JBBPTT010000344.1:0-28234 GCA_038094175.1 Boletellus aff. lepidospora
GTTTGGTGGATGGATCTGCAGATCCGTGTGATATCGCCTTATTAAGAAGGAAGTTTATAAACGCTACTCCCCCTTCCTCGCACAGCTTCTCAACATCCTCCTCCGATGGAGTCGGGGAATGAGTGCGTGCGGGAGGTTGAGGTGTGCTGGGGAAGTCACCTGGCATTCCTTCTTGCGTACTAGGCCCAGTGACGGGCGGTTCCGCTGGTTTATGGCTCCTGAGACGATCACGCCATTTGGACAGTTTCTCAATGTCCTTGACCTGTTTTGTCGGATGGTCGTCACCATAGATGTTGTCTGGTCATCTAGGTACACGGCGTTCGCGTTGTGGGCGAGCCGGTGGTGGCGGTGGGATCGGTCTTTCAGGGCCTGGGCATCTAGGCGGTGTAACCGGGAGTGGTGGAGTTGGGACACGAGGTGGAGACTTGGGACGAGCAGGAGGATCGTCATATGATGAGGAAGGAGGCGGATAAAAATCCTGCGACTCCTCTTCCGGGATAACTGGGACCTTGGCTACGGGTTTTGCGGCTGGTTTCTTGCATCGTGGATATGAAGTTTCGTCGAATTCCGCGTGCGATGAAGTGAATAAAAAATTGGAATTTTGCATGAAGACCCAATTATGAGCGCTGTATGGTGAATTGCCTAGGTACACCATCAACTCAGATTTTGGTGCTAGCTTATTGGCGTGGACATCCTCAGGGATGTATACGTATGCCGCTGAGCCAAAGACGCGGAGCTGGCTGATATCTGGTTGTTCTCCATGCATAACCTCATAGGGTGCCTTCCAATTATGGCGGCGCATCGGAGTACGGTTGTACACATGTATGGCATGGTTCCATGAAAATTCCCACCAAGAAGCGGGGCAGCAGGACTCGAGATGCATAGCCTCAGATTTATCCATAATGGTCCTATTGAGCCTTTCGGCTCACCCATTCTGTTGTGGGGTATGTGGAGCGCTTTGGAATCTGCGAGTTCCATTATCGGCTAAAAATTGGTCGAATGCTTCCGACGTGTATTCTCCCCCTGCATCTGACTTCCATCCCTTTATAGTCGCATTGTGTTGTGTGGAGGCCATTTTGAAGAAACGCTTTACAGCAGTTAATACTTGGGACTTGGCTTTTATACATACGCTCCATGCGAGGGATGTGTAGTCATCAAGGAATGTCACCACATATTGAAATTTATGGTATGACGCAATGGGGAAGGATTTAACGTCCGAATGGATTAGTTCGAACGGTGCTGACGATCTGCGCTCATCCGGCGGGAAGGAGCGGTTAGGCATCTTTCCTTGCAAGCAGCCAGGGCAATGGTGCCCTGGGCCGGGTACTGCAATATCTGAGGGTACGCCTTTAACGTGCTTCTTGGCATGACGCACGGCATCTGAGGAAGGGTGGCCGAGTCGTTTGTGGATTATATCGTAATCTATGGTGGTGTGGGAACGCTCATTAATGGTGACGATCGTAAACATGTTATTCCCGAGTCGTCCTCGGGTGAAAGATGCGAGAGTCTCACCATCGCCATAAGTAACAATGATGGCAGAGTCATCTCCGCGAACCTTAGCACCCTGAGCAAGTAATTGCCCAAGGGAAATGAGTCTAACCCCTGATTTAGGGATATGGATCGCATTATGGAGTGTAACCTTTTTGACTTTTGAGTTATCATTCCACCAAAATTCAATTTTTCCACGCCCGGTGGCCATAATTACTCTGCCAGCAGTATGGATCGGAATTCGATCTTTGCCGGTTAACTCATGGTATTCGGAGAAGTCCGATCTTTCAGGTGTGAAGTGAGCTGATGCTCCTGAATCCAAGATCCAGATTGGGTTTGTTGGCGTCTTTTGATCATGGCATGCGCACTTAAAGCAGGTCATAGAGGACGAATGCACACATGTATTATCCCTACTATCTACTGATTCATTGTACTCAGTAGGGTCTATATACGCCTGTGCTGTGAGGGAGGCGTTAGTAGGGGCCGATGATTCAATCATGGCGACGTACCCGGACACAGTCCCTTCTTCGGCTTCGGAGCCGTAGAGGTCCACAATGTCATCGGCATCCCAATAGCTGGTAGAGGGAGCCGATTGGATTTTGCGCTTTGCAGCGCGCTTGGACTTCTTCTTCGGCCGAGGAGATTCCTCAAGGTCCGAAAGAGAAAAGGCACAGTTATAGATGGGCAAGTCTGTGAGATCCTCCATGATCGGTTGATCAAGCAGGAGGGGTGAAATTGTTTGCAGGGGTTCAACCTGCGAAGGAAGTGGGGAGACAACGCGAGGTGTCTCACAAGTCGGAGGTGGAGAGGGAAGGGAAACGAAGGGGGCGATAGTATGGTGCCCGCTCATGTCCAGGCATTCGAGGAGCGGGAGGGCGGCGTCGATGTGGCAGATGGTTTCTGTGCTGGGGTGTATATCCAGGTCACGGGCCATGGCAAAGGAGCGCTTGATGCGCGTGTCGACGGGGGCCGAGTAGGCTCCTTGGAATTTGGTGGCGGGCTGATGGGCGAGGAGGTGCGGGTCCTCGGGGGTTGGAGTGTCAAGCACTTGCGCTATCAATGCGAATTGCATCAGCTGGAAGTCGACGGCGGCATTAGCTGCCTTCCATGCCTTTCCGGAGCCGCGCTTGTGCTTCTTCTCCTTCTTTTCCAGCTGGGAGTTTCCGGACGCCTGCGAGCCGGATGGCGCGGCGTCCTTTTGTTGCTCCTGGAAAGTCGGAGCGGCGGCGGGCTTGCACTTGACAGCGCTCGTCTTGTTCGCCTGCTCGCCCAATTTCCCTTTGCCTTTTCCCATCATATTCCTCTGCTCCCATGAGAGGATGGCGGCGGCGGTGATGTCGGTGACCGAAAGGTCAACCATCTTGCCGTCCTTGTCTTTCTTTTGCGCGAACATCTGTGCAACGACGTCCATTGAGGGGGGGAGCTTGGAGAGGAGGATCATCCCCTGTAGTTTCGTGCTGATCTCGTAATCGGCAGACTCTAGCTTAGCAAAATAGTTCTCCAGTTTCTGGAGAGCCGGACCGGGATGTCCGCCGTTTGGAATTTGTATTTCCATCATCCCCTTAAAGTCTGCAAAGACGTTGGGGAGGGAACCGGTGTCGTAGGCGGTATCGAGAGATACGAGGAGGTCGGCAATTTTGTTCTCTTTCTTATACTTAAGTTGGAGCGCAGGAGTCATATAGCAAAGTACGAGACCGATCAGCTTATCGTTGGCCTCGGTCCACTTGATATAATAGTTGAGTTCTTCCCCTTCAAGAGGGGAAGAGGAGGTAGACTGTTTTGGAGCAGGCGCATGGATCACCCAAGTAGCACCAGTGGATTTCATGGCGGCTTGGATTGCTGGGAACCATGCGGTCCAGTTGGTCCCATTGAAGATGGGGACGCGTGCGGCAGAGACGGCGGAAGAAGACATATCTATTGGTTAAGTGTTGTCAGTAAACTGTTCTGGCAGCGATTCCCCCTGTTGGTGTGCCGCGGCATAGCCAGCGAGGTGCACACCATCAGAGTGACGTTCCCATGTACTAGCCACTGTGGTGTGAGCCAGCGAAGTAACGTTCGTGGGTCCAGTGTGGTACGAGCTTGCTACTGGTGAGCCCAAGGTCAGCGAAGGCTTTCGCCTGCGACCTGGTCGTCACGTTTGCTTGCCTGCATTAGCAGGGCTCATAACCTATTGAACATGCCTACTACTCTAGCTACAGAGGAGGCAGGGCTCGATACTCACTGGATTGATGCTTGGTGAGGAGCGAGGTCAGACTGGTGATGGTAGCAATCAGAGATGCTTTTGAACTCAGACGACTGAGCTCGAATATATATACTACATGATTATGTAAGTATATTATATAAGCGTATTATCTAATAGGGGTTTGGAACGTAAAAGTTTGACACTCCCCCTCACTTTATGTACCTATGGTAAACTAAAAGTGAAATAAGAAAAGGCAACACCTCTATTGGATAGATCTAATCTCAATGCCGAGTGCTGATCTAAATTCCTCAAATTTGACATGTCCAAGGTTCTTGGTGAACATGTCGGCGGGATTCTGGGCTCCTTCTATAAAGAATATCTCAATGGACTTGTCCTTTACCCAATCGCGAATAGCGTGCCACTTGAGCTCAATGTGTTTGTTTCGTTGCTCAGTGATGGAGTTAGACGCCATGAATATGGAGCCTTGATTGTCGCCACAAATGGGGATAGGTCCCAGTTTGTAACCAAGTTTGCCGAGGAGTTGTCGGATCCACACTACTTGACGAGCGCAGTCAGAGATGGAAACGTATTCTGCTTCTGTAGAAGAATGTGCGATGTTGGTTTGTTGCCATGATCACCAGCAGAAAGTTGTTCTGGCTAGTTTAATAAACCAGTCTGACTGACTCTTTCGTGTGTTCGGATCTGATGCCCAATCAGAATTGGTGCAGGCAATCAAACCGTCATTATTGCGTCCGTTAAAGACTAAGGCGTAATCGTGCGTGCCTAGAAGGTAGCGGCAGATGTATAATGCCTTGTCTAAGTGTTCGCTAGTTGGATTTGCTGCTGTTACGATTCTCTCGTTGGCTCCTCGTATCTTCTTAGTTTCTATTCTTTCCCTCCATCGCGCCGCTCCCCTTTGTTTTGCCGAACACTTCGATCACTTTGTATTCATCTTCGGCCCCTTCTCCTGCGTTATCCGAGTTATCTCGGATTATTTCCCTTAGCTACCGATCGTGCCTTGTACCTGCTGCGCTCTGATCGCAGCAGCTTACCTCATCCTTCTACCATGTTCTATAGGCTTCGATGCTTACTCATCTCGCCTATATATACCGTCGCTCCTCATGTAGTTTCTTTACACTTGTTCTACGCGAATATACGCATTCTTGTGTCGCTCCTCTGCACTCGAGATACCCCTCGAGTCCCTCGAACCCTCAGTCTTCGAGTAACCCTCGAATCCTTCGTCTGCTTGTTCTCCTAGGTGGACAGGACGCTGTGACCTCTTCGTGAGAGTCCGCCCTTCCACAGGTTGCTAGAACGACACTAGTAGTGCGTTCAGCGTAACAGCTGCATGCCTGGATAAGGCAGTTACTGCATATGCAATGTCTGGGCGAGTTCCGATCATGATGTACATGAGAGATCCGATAACTTGTTGGAATCTGGATCGTAAGACCGGATCCGGTTGAGATTCATTTTTCAGGGGGTAGTATCCCTGAGGAAGCGGAGTGGGAGCGGTTCTGGCGTTTTCGAGTCCGAAGTGCTTAATGACTTTGTCGAGATAATCGATTTGGTCTAAGGAAATCTTGTAAGGTTCCCTTTTAATGCGCATATGTAGGAACTCTGTTGCTTCGCCGAGATCTCTGCATTCCCACTTTTTCATAAAAAGATTCTTGATCTCCGCTACGATCTCTTTGGATGGTCCACAGAATATGGCATCGTCGACATAAACAATGGCTACTACTATGTTCGTGCCATGTTTTCTGAAGACAAATATGCTGGCATCGGATTTGATTCTCGTAAATCCGAGATCTTTCATGGACTCGTTTAGAGTGTTCCACCAGGCTAATCCCGCCTGTTTAAGGCCATATAAGGCTTTCTTTAATCATAGGCATTTGCCCTCAATGCCTGGGATGTGGAAGCCCTCAGGGAACTCCATGTAAATCTCTTCTTCGAGATCTCCATAAAGGTAGGCAGATCGTACGTCAATCGCCTCCATGTGCCAGTTTTCCAGGGCAGCTAGGCCCATCATTAATCTGACGGTCTCGTAGCGCATGACTGGAGAGAAGATTTGGTTGAAATCTAATCCCTCGACCTGGGAAAAACCTTTCGCGACTAGGCAAGCACATTTCCTGCCATTGGGTTTAATGTCGAATACCCAGCGGTTCTTAATGATCCTGTGATGGGTAGGTCTATCGACAATATTATAGACATCTCTCTGCTTTAACATGTCCAGTTGCTCGCGACAAGCAACTTTCCATTCCTCTTGTTGCACAGTTGGTAGTTTAGTGATGTCCCTATATGTCCAGTCTTGGACTGGTTTGGTGGTTGGATCTGCAGATCCATGTGATATCGCCTTGTTAAGAAGGAAGTTAATGAACGCTACTCCCCCTTCCTCGCACAGCTTCTCAACATCCTCCTCCGATGGAGTTGGGGAATGAGCACGTGTGGGAGGTTGAGGCATGCTGGGGAAATCACCTGGCATTCCTTCTTGCATACTAGGCCCAGCAGCAGGCAGTTCAGCAGGCTTATGGCTCCTGAGACGATCATGCCACTTGGACAATTTTTCAATGTCCTTGACCTGTTTTGTCGGATGGTCGTCACCATAGACATTATCTGGTCATTGAGGCATGCAGCGTTCTCTTTGAGGCCAGGCCAGGGGTGGCGGTGGAATTGGTCTTTCAGGGCCTGGGCATCAAGGTGGAGTAACTGGGAGTGGTGGACTAGGGACACAAGGTGGAGACTTGGGACAAGCAGGAGGATCGTCATATGACGAGGAAGGAGGCAGATGAAAATCCTGTGACTCCTCTTCCGGGACAATCGGAAGTTTGGCAACAGGTTTCGCAGCTGGTTTCTTGCATCGCAGATATGTAGTTTCATCGAATTCCGTGTGCGATGAAGTAAATAAAAAGTTGGAATTTCACATAAAGACCCAATTATGAGCACTGTATGGGGAATTGCCAAGGTACACCATTAACTCAGACTTAGGTGATAGCTTATTGGCGCGGACATCCTCAGGGATGTATACATATGCTGCTGAGCCAAAGACACAGAGCTGGCTGATGTCTGGTTGTTCTCTGTGCATAACCTCATAGGGTGCCTTCCAATTATGGCGGTGCATCGGAGTTCGGTTGTACACATGTATGGCATGGTTCCATGAAAACTCCCACCAAGAAGTGGGGCAACAGGACTTGAGACACATGGCCTTGGATTTATCCATAATGGTCCTATTGAGCCTTTCAGCCCGCCCATTCTGTTGTGGGGTGTGTGGTGCGCTTTGGAATCTGCAAGTTCCATTATCGGCTAAAAACCAATTGAATGCTTCGGACGTGTATTCTCCCCCTGCATCAGACTTCCATCCTTTTATTGTCGCATTATGTTGAGTGGAGGCCATCTTGTAAAAACACTTTACAGCAGTTAATACTTCAGATTTGGCTTTTATACATACACTCCGTGCGAGGGATGTATAGTCATCAAGGAAGGTTACCACATATTGAAATTTGTGGTATGACGCAATGGGGAAAGATTTAACGTTGGAGTGGATTAGTTTGAACAGTGCCGAAGATCTGCACTCATCCGGCAGGAAGGAGCGGTTAGGCATCTTTCCTTGCAAGCAGCCAGGGCAATGGTGCCCTAGGCTGGGTACTGCAATATCTGAGGGTATGCCTTTTATGTGCTTTTTGGCATGATGCACGGCATCTGAGGAAGGGTGACCAAGAAGTTTGTGGATGATGTCATAGTTGATGGTGGTATGGGAATGCTCGTTTGTTGTTACCACAGTGAACATATTATTCCCAAGGCGTCCTCGGGTGAAAGATGCGAGAGTTTCACTATCACCATATGTTACAGTAATGGCAAAGTCATCTCCACGAACCTTAGCACCTTGTGCGAGTAGTTGGCTGAGGGATATAAGTCTTACCCCTGAATTAGGGATATGTATGGCATTATGGAGCGTAACCTTTCTAACTTTAGTGTTGTCGTTCCACCAAAAGTCGATCTTTTCATGCCCGGTGGCCATTATTACTCCAGCGGCGGTATGGATCGGGATACGATCCTTGCCTGTTAAGGCAGTATAGTCGGAGAAATCCAATCTCTCAGGTGTAAAGTGAGCTGACGCTCCTGAATCCAAGATCCAGATTGGGTTTGTCGGTGTCTTTTGGTCATGGCATGCACACTTAAAGCAGGTCATGGAAGACAAATGTACACATTTATTATCCCTACTATCTACTGATATATTGTAGTCAGTAGGGTCTATATATGCCTGTTCTGTGAGGGAGGCGTTAGTAGAGGCCGATGATCCGATCATGGTGACGTACCCAGACATGGTCCCTTCTTCGGCTTCGGAGCCGTATAGGTCCACGATGTCTTCAGCATCCCAATCATAAGATGGGGCCAGCTGAATTTCGTGCTTTTCGGCGCACTTGGACTTCTTCTTTGGCCGAGGGGAATCCTCAAGGTCCAAAAGAGAAAAGGCACAGTTATAGACCGGCATGTCTGTTATGTCCTCTGCAATCAGCTGATCGAACAGGAGGGGTGAAATTGTTTGCAGGGATTTGGCCCGTAAGGGAAGAGGGGAGATGGCACGAGGTGTCTCACATGTTGGAGGTGGAGAGGCGGCGGCAACAAAAGGGGCGATTGTATGATGCCCGCTCATATTCAGGCATTCAAGGAGGAGAAGGGCGGCATCGATATGGCGGATGGTTTCTGTGCTGGGGTGTATATCCAGGTCACAGGCCATGGCGAAGGAGTGCTTGATGTGCGTGTCGATGGGGGCCAAGTAAGCTCCTTGGAACTTGGTGGTGGGCTGATGGGCAAGGAGGTGCGGGTCCTCGGGAGTCGGAGTGTCTAGCACTTGCGCTATTGATGCGAATTGCATCGGCTGGAAGTCAACGGCGGCATTTGCTGCCTTCCATGCCTTTCCGGAGCCGCACTTGTGCTTCTTCTCTTTCTTGTCTGGCTGGGAGTTTCCGGACGCCTGCGAGCTGGATGGTGCAGTGTCCTTCTGTTGCTCCTGGAAAGTCGGAGCGGCAGCGGACTTGTGCTTAATGGCACTAGTCTTATTCGCCTGCTTGCTCAATTTCCCCTTGCCTTTGCCCATCATGTTCCTCTGCTCCCAAGAGAGGATGGCGGTAGCAGAGATATTGGTGACCAAGAGGTCAACCATCTTGCCGTTCTTGTCCTTCTTCTGCACAAACATTTGCACAACGACATCCATGGAGGAGGGGAGCTTGGAGAGAAGTATCATCCCTTGTAGTTTCACACTGATCTCGTAGTCAGCGGACTCCAGCTTAGTGAAATAGTTCTCCAGTTTCTGGAGAGCGGGACCCGGGTGTCCACCATTAGGGATTTGGAGTTCCATCATCCCCTTAAAGTCGGCGAAGACGTTGGAGAGGGAACCAGTGTCGTAGGCAGTGTCGAGGGTCATGAGGAGGTTGGCGATCTTAGACTCCTTTTTGTATTTTAGCTGGAGAGCAGGAGTCATGTAGCACAGTATGAGGCTGATTAACTTATCGTTGGCCCCTGTCCACTTGATATAGTATGTGAGTTCTTCCCCATCAAGGGGGGAAGAAGCGGTCGACTCCTTAGGAACGGGGGCGTAGATAACCCAAGTAGCACCAGTAGATTTCATGGCAGCTTGGACGGTGGGGAACCACACGGTCCAGTTGGTCCCGTTGAAGATGAGGATCCAAGCAGCTTAGATGGAGGAAGACATTCTATTGATTGAGTTTGTCAGTAATCCATTTTGGCAGCAATTCCCCCTGTTGGTGCACCACAGCATAGCCTGCGAGGTGCACACCATCAGAGTGACATTCTCATTACTAGTCATTGCAGCATGAGCCAGCAGAACGACGTTCATGGGTCCAGTGTAGTACAAGCTTGCTACTAGTGGGCCCAAGGTCAGCAAAGGCTTTCGCCTGCGACCTGGTCATCACGTTCACTTGCCTGTATTAGCAGGGCTCATAACCTATTGAACATGCCTACTACTCTAGCTACAGAGGAGGCAGGGCTTGGTACTCACTGGATAGTGCTTGTGGAGGAGCAAGGTTGGACTGGTGATGATAACAGCATAAGATGCTATTGGAACTCAGACGACTGAGCTCAAATATATATACTACATGATTATGTAAGTATATTATGTAAGTGTATTATCTAATAGAGGTTGGAACATGAAAGTTCGACATGTTCACCATCTGTCTCTCATTTCTCTGGTTTCATTATACCTGCTCAGCATATCAACACTCATTTAATTGTGTTAGTATTTGTCATGGACTTGAATATCAGTGTTTTTGGTTCATAATGAAATGTGGGATTACGAGTGCATGACTAAGCGGAAAGCATGGAAAGCCGGAATTGTGAAACTAGAGGCGACTGCCGAATAGACAGAATAGCTTGAATAGTCCTGGACAAGCCCAAAAAAAAGCCAAAATAGCGCAAGAACCTACTAGTTTGACTATCCGTGCTATTTCGACTAGCCGTTCCAGAAATAGTAGAAATAGTACATAAATAGTTCGGCAAGCGCGGTGTCATTATCCTGATGCTGCCAGGCATCGTGCTCGTTTCCGGTCGATTCACTTGCGCGCGTTTCTCACCTTCTTTTTGATGATCTTGTTGGACGACGAACAGATTCTCCGCGTTGTCGAGTTCGCAAAGGCAGACGACGTCCGTCGTCCCTACATCAAGCAGCTCCTCGTCCCCAGGCTCAGGTTCCCGCTCCCGCACCGGGTTGGAAAGTCGAAATCGACGTTTGTCGCACGTCGCCCGGCGACGTTGTGATGACGGAGCGTTTTCGGGGGTTGGTCTCTGCGATAGTCCTTGAGCGAATGGGTGTTTTCACCATGTAATCCATGTACTCGTCAGACACTACTTATGTGACCTCTTCTTCATCTCGGCATGCCATCCACGACTGGGGCCGCGCACCGGCCAGAGATCGTCGATGGTGCCATCTGCCATGGGGTACACGGAGTGCTATCAGGGGCTCTGGCGCTCCGACTTGAGCTTGCCAATGGATCCGTCTAATTTCCCAGGCAAGCTCTTTTTGGATTACGTTCCTTGCGGTGCCCTGGACGATCATGTTCGCGCTTGCAAGCCTGACCCTCTTTTCGCTATAGGCGAACAAAACGTCCGAGTGGGGTCATGCCTCTCCGCCTAGAGGCTCTTTTCGTGCAGATCCTCAACGAGGTTATCATCACTTCGCAATCGATTCGCAGCTTCGCTCTGGCACATGCGAACAGCCAAAACCTCAGCGTCTCTGAGAAACTTCGTCGCAAACTCGAAAAGATTCGCATTTCTGCCGACGCCGTCCTCGAGGCAATCACCACTGCTTCCCTCACGAATTATACCATCGATGACCGACTGACCGACTGGCTGATCAGAGGAGAGCTACGTTTGTGCCTGGACAAGCTGCAAGAGATGGAGGACATGCTGAGGCCCGCCGTCCGCCAGGCTCGGGCAACCGGCCTCTCGGTGTCTCTGAGACCGACCGAAGACAAGCTGACCGCGGCCATGGTCTTTTTGGATAAACACGCCGATCTGTTCCATTTCTTGCTCACGCCCGATGTGTGGTGGGTCTCTCTGGCCCGTGGTCCTATGGAACGCGCGTCTGACGCCGGCTATCCAGGAATCGCGAGAGACTCCTTCACCTACCACCAGGAGCACTTCAACTAGGTGCTTATCCCTCTAAAGAGGAGACACGGCATGGAACTTGGGCGAATCGGAAGAGCACGTATGTGTCATCACCTCGATGAGCATCCATGTCCCTCTAAATACAACCCCGATAGCGCAGCCGCAAGACATCGACGTCGAGAGAACGGACTTGAGTCAAACTTGGGCCAAGCGATGATAACAAGACGTACGAGAAATTCCCTACGCTTCAAGTACTGGGGCCTGCTGACGATAGCCCGTCGCCAGAGCGAAAGCTGGACGAGGTCTTGCGATGGCTCGCTGCATTGGATTGCGCGGAGAAGCACACTGATGTGCTCAAACTCCGTCAAGAAGGCACGTGCAAGTGGTTTCCCACCACGGACGCATACGAAAAGTGGCGGATTGGGGGGAATCGCTTCTTGTGGTTGCACGGGAAAGGCGTGTTGTGCGATCCTTGGCGGGTTGTGATTGCTGACCTCGCGCGTAGCTGGCTGTGGAAAATCGGTCTTGGCGTAAGTCGTTCTATTGTCCGTTTCCCTCCTCTTGCTTAGTGGTGGCCCGAGCAGCTCATCCATGATCGAGCACCTCCAGGGTATGCTGGAAGGCGGAGAAGTAGTGGCGTTCTTCTACTGCGATTTCCAGAACAAGCGGTCGACCAGTCCTACCGAACTGATGCGCTCCTTGCTCGCCCAACTGCTCCGTCACATCCTCGATCTCGGTGTCGACCCTGGCGACCTCCCAAACAGGATACTCGACAAGAAACACAAGGGAATCCTGTCCCTCGACACCCTCGGCAAACTCTGCGATATGGTGTCGTGCGCTGCAATCTGTTTTCCTTGGGAGCCCGTTGTAGTGATCGATGCGCTCGATGAGTGTGCAGATGTCGAGGCACTCCTAGATGCTCTGGTCATGTTGAACCAGACAGGCGACGTTCGTTTATTGGTGACAAGCAGGCCAGGGGATGCTATGATGTCTCATTTCGCAGGGCTGCCATCGGTGTCGATGGGGACGATGACAAAGGAGTTGGCGGGAGACATTGCGTTGCATGTCGAACGAGAGCTGCACTTGCACAAGGGGCTGAGATCGGCTGACAGGGAAGTGAAGAATGAAATAGAGGCGAAATTGAACGAGAGGGCAGAGGGCAGGTAGGGCGTTTGTTCGGAGGGTCAGACAGAAGCTGATGGGGATTGTTTTATAGGTTCCGGTGGGTGGAATGTCAATTGGATTCGCTGAAACGATGTGGGACGAACAAGGAACTCAAGGAGGCACTAGGGAGCCTCCCTGACGGACTAGAAGCGACATACGAGAAGATTCTATGGGGAATCGACGAACGGAACACAGAAGGGAAGCTTGCAAGACGTGCGCTAGTTTGGCTTATGGTGGCGCTTGAACCCTTGCGGCTAGCTCAGGTTGTCGATGGGCTGTCAGTTGATCCTGATCAGCAAAAGGCTGGACACGAGACAGTGTGGCTTCGGGCTGCGCTGTTGAGCGTGTTGTCAAGCCTTGTGTCATACTATGAAAATACGGATCTCATCGTGTTATCACACTTCAGCGTCAAGGTACGTTCTGGAGTCTTCCTGGATGTGCAGTATCCGCATCGTTTTTTGTACAGGAATACTTGACGAGCAGCATGGCCCTGCCAACGTATCATATCATCCCACACATGGCCCATGCGGATGTGGTCAAAATGTGTATCGTCTACATCTCGCTTGTGCTGAAACGAGAGTCAACCCATGGAAGCGCTGGGTTATTGGAGTCCTGTCCGACGTTGTCCTACATTCTCTCCTGTGCCTTCAACCACATTGCTCACGTCGACCCCGGGTCGACAATGGTGGTCGAAGCACTGGAGTCTCTCGCATTGGATGTCCGGCGTTATCCATCACACTGGGACCGCCTGTGCGAGTCCCGGGAGGAGGATCTCCGATGGCCTTATCCTCCGTGGCCATCGTCGAGACACGACGTGGTCCTGTACATGTTGATTGCTTATGGCTCGCATGAGCTTTTACAGTCGTTCCTTTCTGTCCACAGGCCTGTGAAGCCCAGGGCGGGAACAAACCCACTTGTGTACGCTGCAGACCTTCGGAAGACGAACCACGCAGTGATGCTCTTGGCGCATGGTGCAAGTGTGGATGCCCCTAGTTTGGTGGCCGATGGATCTCACAAAGCCTTGCCACTCGAGATTGCTATCGATCTTGGGGATGATATACTCGTCGGGGAACTGTTGGAGAGAGGATGTTTGGTGACACCAGAGCTTCTCTCAACTGCTGTTTGTATGCCATGGTGCAGCACTCGGATCTTGGCAAGGCTTATGGAAACCGGGGAGTTCGTGGAATGGGCGAGAGAAGTCGGGGATGAAAAGCTATATCGTGGCATTTTCAACAGCGCCAGACCGAATGCGGGGGAGAGCGGGCAAATAGACGAGGACCATGTTGCGCTCGCACGAAGGCTGCGGGAGATCGGGCAAGACCTTTCTGCAGACAGCCCGTTTGGAGCGGAACTTGTTGAACGAGCTTTGCACGCAGCCCATACTGCTGTTCTTGAATATTTGCTTCCATCGGACCGACCACCGCCCTCTCGATTTCTCCTTATTGCATCTACTGGCGATACGTCCGAAACGGTGCCCGTAGTCCGTTTCTTACTTTCTAAGGGCGTTGACGTCAACACTGTCTCAGACGGCAACAGGGACACGGCGCTCCACCTTGCTGCAATGTGTCCCTGGGAACCGCGCAGTCTGGAGCTAACGCGGATGCTCATCGATTCTGGCTGTAACCCCGATGCGCGCAATTCGCGGGACGAGATCCCATTGACTGTCGCGATGCAACGTGAATACTTTTCAGTGATGGAATATCTACTCTCTGTCTCGTTCCCGTCAGACATCTTGCCAGTCGCACTGCGGCGACGTTCAACTCCACGGGCGATCCAGTTCCTGATCCGCCAAGGGGCCGATACCAACTACACCATGTATAATGGCGACACAGTACTCCATCTTTCCATCGCTGAGTATGGCGAATCGTTGTGCTTGGACCTGGTTAAGATTCTCATCGACGCTGGCTGCGATCCCAATGCTCGCAATTTCATGGGGAAGACAGTGTTCCAAGCCACCTTTCAACGCAACTACGTTTCAGTAGTGGAATACATTCTCTCGCACAATGTCCAATTCCCTCTTGATATCCTACCAATTGCACTGCAGGATTGCTCCACTCCCCGGATGATTGATGCCATCATTCGCAAGGGCGTTGATATACATGCCACCACACCGAACGGAGATACCGCATTTCATCTCGCAGTCGCCAATTATTCCGAGTCAACATGTTTGGACTTGGTGAAGAAGTTCATGGAAGCTGGCTGCAATCCGACCACTAAAAATTTCGAAACAAAAGCAGTGTTTGATGTTGCTGTTCAACGCGGCTACATCTCGGTAGTGGCCCACTTGATCGCATGCAATGTCCCACTTCCACCCATCATCTTACCCACCGCGTTGCAGAACTCCTCAAACCTTCGGATGATCGAATTCCTGATCGACGAAGGTGCTGATGTGAATTCCACCACGTCTAATGGAGACACTGTGCTTCATCTTGCGATTGCAATATTCTCTCCGTCAAGATGTTTAGCTTTGGTCATACGTGCCATCAAAGCTGGATTCGATCTCACTACCCGCAATACCGAGGGGATTACGGTCTTTGATATTGCCGTCAAGCATGGCTACATTTCGTTAGTGAACTATCTACTCTCATGCAATGTCCCCCTTTCTTCCGATACCCTTCTTATTGCGCTGCGGAACCGTTCAATTCCGGTGATGGTGGAACTCTTGATTCGCCTCGGTGTGGATGTACATGCCACTATGTCCAATGGGGATGCTGCACTTCATCTTGCGGTCGCCAACTACCCTGAACCGATGTGCTTGGGCTTGGTGAACCAACTCGTGGACGCTGGTTGCGATCCGGCCATCCGTAACTCCGAAGGGAAAACAGCCTCCGATATTTCTGCCGAGCGTGCCTACTTCTCGGTGGTGGATCATCTGCTCTCACACAACGCCCCCGTTCCTCCGGGCGTCCTTCTGGCTGCGGTACAGAGCCTCCAAACTCAGATGATCGACAATCTACTTCACAAAGGCGTCGATATGCGTTCTACCACGTCGAACGGGGATACGGTACTTCACCTTGCCGTCGCCAAGTACTCCGAGTCTACCTCCTTGAAGTTGGTAGAGAAGTTTATGAAAGCTGGCTGTGATCCAATGGCCCGTAACTCTGAAGGGAAGACAGTTTTTGATATTGCTTTTGATCGTGGCTACGCCTCGGTGGTGGAACACCTCCTCCCGTCCAATTTCCCTATTCCCTCCCGCGTCCTTTCCATCGCGCTGCAGAGTGACCGGAGCGCTCCGATGATCAGATTGTTGGCTAACAACGGTGCCGACGTTCATTCCACTACATCAGATGGCGATACCGTACTTCATCTCGTGCTCACCAACTTCTCCGAACCGACGAGTCTGTACTTAGTGAAGATTTTTATGGAAGCTGGCTGCAGTCCTACCGCTCGCAATTCCAGAGGAAAGACGATATTTGACGTTGCCGTGGAGCGCAACTACATCTCAGTGGTGGAACATCTGCTCTCGTCCAACGTTCCCGTTCCCCTCTACATTTTGCCCACCATGCTGCAGAATTCTTCGAACTTCCAAATTATTGAGCTCCTAATTTGCAATGGTGCTGACGTAAATGCTACCACATCCAATGGAGACACCATACTTCACCTTGCATTCAACAATCACTCTGAATCAACATGTTTGAGCTTGATCAAGAATTCCATCGAAGCTGGCTTCGACGTCTCCGCTCGCAATCCCAAAGGGAAGACGATCCTTGACGTCGCGGTCGAGCGTGGCTACACCTCGGTCGTGAACTATCTGGTCGTGTGCATCGCACGCGTTGCCAAAAACATTCTCTTCGACGCGCTGCAAACTCGTTGGACACCCGCAATGATTGAATTTCTTATTCAAAACGGTGCTGACGTGAATGTCGCTACGCCTAGTGGAGATACGCCACTTCATGTCGTGGTCACGAACCGCTCCGAGTTGACGTGTTTGGAGTTGGTGGGGAGATTCATTGAAGCTGGATGCAATCCGACGGCTCGCAATTCTCAGGGCAAAACAGTCTTTGATGTTGCCGTTGAACGTGACTACATTTCGGTGGTAAATCAGCTGATTTCGCACAATGTTTCCATTCCTCCCGATATCCTACCCACCATGGTGAAGGAACTTTCAAGCCTCTCGATGATGGAGTTTCTGCTTTACGAAGGCGCTGACGTGAATGCTTCCACGTCTGATGGAAACACCGTACTTCATCTTGCGGTCACCGGTCACTCTCAATTGATGTGTCTGTACTTGGTGGGGATGTTCATGGACTCTGGCTGCAATCCAGCCGCTCGTAACTCCGAAGGGAAAACAGTCTTTGATGCTGCGGTTGAGCGTGACTACCTCTCGGTGGTGGGTCACCTACTATCGCACAACGTCCCCGTTCCTCCCGACTTCCTTCCTATCGCACTGCAGAAGGGTTGGGCTCCCTCGACAGTCGGACTCCTCATTCAAAACGGTGCTGATGTGAATGTCACCTTGCCGAACGGTGATACATTGCTTCATCTTGCGATCGCCCATTACTCTGCACCAGAGTGTTTGGACTTGGCCAAGATCCTTGTCACCGCTGGCTACGATACCATTGCGCATGGAAGTTCTGGTACTGAAACAGCTCTCAAAGCTGCCATGAAGCGCGGGTATACCTCAGTCACTGAGTACCTACTTTGGCACAGGGATCCACCTCCTCCAATTTTCGATATCTCATCGAAGGCGTTGCAGCACGGCCACATTCCGCAGATAATAGCGGACCATGGCGCTGACGGCGATGACACGGGTGGACTTGATCGGGACGCTCAATCTCACCTTGCCGATGCTTCGTACGCCGGACGAGATCGTCAGCAGGTCGTCGACAAAGATCTCGATACTAGACGCGAGCAAAGGCCGGCTGGTCCTGACGAAGGAGACGTCACTCGGGTATAGCAGCTAGGAGCCCTGTGAGTTGTCGGAGCTGCCCAGCTGCATGTCGTGCTCACGTCGCGTTTCCTTTTTTTTGTGGTTGTGATTTACAGCCTTTTGTCAAATACGGGCTATTGTTGTGATCCGACTGTGTCACCGAGTGTGCTGCTGGAAAACGCATTCATGTTTGGTGAGCTGGAGGCTACCATGTTGCTCTTGACTCGGAATATTAGGGGGAGCGATAGTGTGTGTAAGAATATTAGATGGACTGAGTGAGATCCTAGTAATTCCGGGCGATGGCTAGGTATACGTACTAATGCGGCACTGAACCCTTTGGGACTACACATATTTATTCCAGTCAAACCACCTGCTTCACGAACACGACTTTGAGCAAGCATCGTTGGCTCCAAATCGCTGAACACTATTTCTGAGTCAGGCACAGATGTCATTACAGTAAGAGCTCGATTGGCGAGGACTCGGATCCGGGGTCGGGTGACTGAGGACTGGCGAATTGACTGCCATCCTGTGCGTGAAGTTGAGTCCCAAATCCTGTGAAATGTGTTACCAGTCGGAGTAACAACCTGCAAGCCCATTGTCATGATGCCGTACAGTACAACCGCGTACAAGTTCAAGTTGCTGTACGGACCCAGACCTGGCATTAATGGACTACAGCCTTGTGTTCTCTAGCACCGCTCTTCGGACTGGCAGGCTACATTGGATCCGCTTCTCGGATCCTCCTCTTGGTAGCACCGCAGGCACCACTTTCACTTCCCTTCATCTACCGTGACGGTCGACATGCCGCTGGGCTTGGATGTTCGTTGCCAGCAAATTCTTCAAGAGATTGTGACCGTCTCGCATGGAATCCGCAACTCCGCACTGATGTGTGCAAGCAACCAAAACTTTAGTGTTTCCGAAAGGCTCCGCCGCCGACTAGAAACAATTCGTGTATCCGCCGACGCCATTCTTGAAATCATCACCAAAGCCTCCCTCACGGATTATACTATTGATGACCAGTTGACTGATTGGCTGCTCAGCGGAGAGCCGCGTCTATGTTTGGGCAAGCTGAAGGAGATGGACGACCTGCTGAAGCCCATCGGTCAAGGTTAACTTTCCTGGGCCCTCGCTCTGCATTCAAGAGAGGCCGCCAAAGACGAAACCGTTGCAACTATGACTTTCTTCGACAAACATGCAGGTCTCTTGCATTTCTTGCTCACTCCCCACATTTGGTGAGGTTCTTTTCGGTGGTCCTTCTGACAGTGTCATTGACTCTGTTATATAGGAATCGTGGTCTTTCATCGGACGCCTCTCCAGCAGGCACTCTTTCTACCACGGAGGGGACCCGGCACGGGCCCCTGACAACCCGGATGCCTCGGGGGAACATGTATGTGCTATCATGTCCAAGAGCCCGCCCGTTTCCTGAACATGGCCAAAATGGTACGTCAACGGAACATCGATATAGAAAGAACGACCTTGCATCAAATCTGGGCGAGGTAGTGACGGCAAGATGTAAGTGGAAATCTTAGGCTCTGGGTTACCAACAACGCCTTGTTGATAGGGAAACGGCTAGAGGAGGTCATACGATGGCTTGCTCCGTTTAGATTGGACACGCAAGCATAACGATACACTCAAGTTACGTCAGGAAGGCACGTGCGAGTGGTTTCCTAGCACCAGCGCATACAAGGGGTGGGGGGCAGGCAAGAATCAGTTTTTGTGGTTGCACGGGAAGGGTATGTGTCACCTTTCCTGATGTTGCGCACTGATCGATGTCCACAGCTGGTTGTGGAAAGTCGGTGTTAGTGTAAGTTCGTCAGCTATCCACACTCATGCAGGTGCCGATTCTTGCAGTTCGTCCATGATTGAGCACCTTGAGAACACGCTCCAAGATGGCCAAGTATTGGTATCCTTTTACTGCGATTTCCAAAACGAGCGGTCAACCAGTCCTACTGAACTGATGCGCTCCTTGCTCGCCCAACTGCTCCGTCACATCCTTGATCTTGGTGTTGACCCTGGCGACCTCCCAAACGGGATACTCGACAAGAAACACAAGGGAATCCTGTCCCTCGACACCCTCGGCAAACTCTGCGATATGGTGTCGTGCGCTGCAATCTGTTTTCCTTGGGAGCCCATTGTAGTGATCGATGCGCTCGATGAGTGTGCAGATGTCGAAGCACTCCTAGATGCTCTGGTCATGTTGAACCAGACGGGCGATGTTCGTTTATTGGTGACAAGCAGGCCAGGTGATGCCATGATGTCTCATTTCGGAGGGCTGGCATCGGTGTCGATGGGGACGATGACAAAGGAGTTAGCGGGAGACATTGCGTTGCATGTCGAACGAGAGTTGCATTTGCACAAGGGGCTGAGATCGGCCGATAGGGAAGTGAAGAATGAAATAGAGGCGAAATTGAATGAGAGGGCAGAGGGCAGGTAGGGCGCTTGTTTGGAGGGTCAGGCAGAAGCTGATGGGTATTATTTTATAGGTTCCGGTGGATGGAATGTCAATTGGATTCGCTGAAACGATGTGGGACAAACTGGGAACTCAAGGAGGCACTTCAGAGCCTCCCGGATGGATTAGAAGCGACATACGAGAAGATTCTATGGGGAATCGACGAACGGAACGTAGAAGGGAAGGTTGCCAGACGTGCACTGGTTTGGCTTGTGGTGGCACTTGAGCCCTTGCGACTAGCTCAGGTCGTTGATGGGCTGTTAGTCGATGCTGAGCAAAGAAAGATCGACCACGAGACAGACTGGCCACGGGTTGCACTGCTGAATGCTCTATCGAGCCTTGTTTCGCACTGCGAAGAGTCGGATGTTCTTGCGTTATCGCACTTCAGCGTCAAGGTACGTTCTGGAATCTTCCTGGATGTGCAGTGTCCGCATCGTTTCTTGTACAGGAATACTTGACGAGCAGCATAGCTCTGCCAACGTACCATATCGTGCCGCATGAGGCGCACGCTGATGTGGTTCAAATGTGCGTCCACTACATATCGGCCGTGTTGAAACGAGACTCCTCGACTTGCGGGAGCACTGGGTTACTGAAATCCTGTCCGATGTTGTCCTACGTTCTCTCCTGCGCCTTCAACCAGATTGCCTATGTCGACCCCGGGTCAACAATGGTGATCGATGCACTGGAGTCTCTCGCATTGGATGTCCGGCATTATCCATCACACTGGGATCGCCTGTGCGAGTTCCGGGAGGAGGATCTCCGATGGCCTTATCCCCCGTGGCCATCGTCGAGACACGACGTGGTCCTGTACATGTTGATCGCTTACGGTTCGCGTGAGCTTTTACAGTCGTTCATTTCTGCCCACAGGCCTGTGAAGCCGAGGGCGGGGACAAATCCACTTGTGTACGCTGCAGACCTCCGGAAGACTAGGCATGCGATGACCCTCTTGGAACGGAATGCTGATGTGAACACGCCAAGTTTGGTGGCTGATGGATCTCACAAGGCCTCTCCACTTGAGGCTGCGATCGATCTCGGGGATGATATACTCGTCGAGGCACCATTAAAGAGAGGCTGTGTGGTGACAGCAGAAATTCTCTCCATCGCCGTTTGTATGCCGTGGTGTAGCACCCGGGTCCTGGTGAAACTCGTGGAGACTGGCGAGTTTGTGGAATGGGCGAAGGAAATCGGGGATGAAAAACTATATCGTGGCATCTTCAATAGCGCAAGACCGAATGCGAGAGAGAGCAGACAAATAGATGAAGACCACGTTGCGCTGGCACGCAGGCTGCGGGAGATCGGGCAGGATCTTTCTACAGACAGCCCGTTTGGCAAGGAGCTGGTCGAGCGAGCCCTGCATGCAGCACATACGTCGATGCTTGAGTATCTCCTTCTTCCGGATCGGCCACTGCCCCCACGATTTCTTCTGGCAGCATCAACTGGCGACACTTCGGAGACAGTTTCCGTTGTCCGGCTTTTGCTAAGGAAGGGCATTGACATAAATACCGTCTCGAATGGGAGTGGGGACACTGCCCTTCACCTCGCCGCAATGTGCTCTTGGGAGCCACGCGGCCTAGAGCTGACAAAAACTCTTGTCGACGCAGGATGCAACCCTAACGCTCGCAATTTACGAGGTGAGACGCCGTTGACCATTGCAATGCGATATGGATATCTCTCAGTAATGGAACATCTACTCTCCGTTACCTTTCCTTCCGGCATTCTATTAATCGCACTACGGCGACGTTCAACCGTCCGGATCGTTCAATTCTTGATTCGTAAAGGTGCTGACATACATTTGACAACGGCTAATGGGGATACGGTCCTTCACCTTGCTATCGCGAACTATACCGAACCAACTTGTTTGCGTTTGGTCAAGAGCTTTGCCGAGGCTGGTTGCAATCTCACTGCTTCCAACTCCGAAGAGACAACAATATTCCAAGCTGCCATACAACGTGATTATGTTTCGGTGGTGGACTACTTATTCTCCCAAAATGTGCCACTTCCCCCTGACATTTTACCGGCCGCGCTTTGGACTCGCTCAGTCCACAGATGATCAAATTCCTGGTTCAGAAAGGCGCTGATGTGCACTCCACTAAGTTCGATGGTGTGTTCGATCTTGTCGTCGGCAACTACGATGAGTCGACATGTTTGGACCTGGTGAAGATATTTATTGCGGCCGGTTACACTCCCGCCACTTGCTATTTTGAAGAGGAAGTGGCCTTTACACATGCGGTCGAACGTGGCTACAACCTAGTAGTGGAATACCTACTCGCGTGCAATTTTCCACTTCCTTCCACCATCCTGCTAGATGCGCTCCGAAATGGCTCGACTTTGCAAATAATCGAACTCCTAATTCACAAAGGTGCTGCTGTTCAATCCACATCATGGTTTGGGGATACCGTCCTTCGTCTTGCCATTGCTAGCTATGGCGAATCGACTTGTTTGGCTATCATAAAGAGTCTCATTAAAGTGGGGATCAATCCCAATTCCTGCAATGGTGTTAGGGAGACAGTTACTGAAGTTGCCGTCAAACGTAACTACGTCTCGGTGGTGAATTATCTACTGTCATGCAATACCCCCTTTCCACTCAATATTTTACCATTCATGCTGCAGCATCATTCACCCCTCCAGACCATTGTATCCCTGATGCTCAATGGTGCTGACGTCCATTCCATCACGTCCACTGGTGATACGGTTCTTCATCTTGCAGTAGAAAATTACACCGAATCGACGTGTTTGGCTCTGGTCAAGAGGTTCCTCGAAGCTGGCTGTGACCTTACCACACGCAATTCCGAGGGGAAAACAGTCTTTCGAGCTGCGTTTGAACGTGGATACACGTCGATCCTCGCACATCTTCTGTCTTGTGGCGTTCCGCTTCTCCCAAAGATATTGCTGATTGCATTGTACAACCACTCGACCTCTGAGATGGTCGAATGCCTGCTTCAGCATGGGGCCAATGTTCATGCCACCACACCCGACGGGGATACCGTGCTCCACCTCGCCATTGCCAAATATCCAGAGCCAACGTGCTTGCACCTCACGAAGCGTTTCGTCGACACCGGCTGTGATCCAACGAGGCGCAATGTGCCTGCAGGCGAAACGGCCCTCGAGGCGGCCATGACGCGCGGGTACGCCTCGGTCGCGGAATACCTCCTCCCGTCGAGCGTGCCGCGGCACCCTGGGGCGATTTCTGACATGTTGTCGAGGGTGTTGCAACTGCGCCACGATCCCCAGATGATCCGACTGTTGACGTGCAAGGGCGCCGACGAGCTCGCTGGCATGAGCGAGTTTCGCTGGGACGCTTTGATCCAGCACGCGTATGCTTCGTACGGAGGGCGAGTCCGCTGGCAAGTAATTGCCATTCTCAACGATGGACGCAAAGGTGGGGGAAATGTCTGACGGACGACGCGACGCTTGCCAAGGGATCGACGAGGTCAAGCTATAGGTGTCTACATGACGCCCGGGTACTCATGTTCTCTTCCGTTTGCCAGCATGTACGATATGGGTTTGTTTGTTTGTCGGAACGATGTGTCGCGAAAGTGCAGCAGCAAAATTCATCTACTTGAGCAACTATGCGAAACGCAAGTGGTGCGGTTTACCTTATGCCACCTCCGAACTTTTATAGTCACTCCTCTCTATGCACCTACTTTTTTTTTGTAAAGCAGACATGATTATACGAATATGAAACCTACACGACTACAAAGGAATAAGAAACGGTAAACCGAAACACATTGAAGGCTCCGGGGTGCCCAATACTCGAACCACAAGAACTACTGTATCTCGACCGTACGGATGCTCTCTGTCAGTTCTTCCAACGAAACCTGCTCGTCCATTTGGGCCTCGATGTAACTGTCCGCAGCAACTCGTCTATATACTGCACGTAGAATCGGCCAAAACAGGAGTGCTCCGAACGGTTGCTTCAGACGAGCGACAAGCCGCAATGTGAGCGTAGTCCTGTCGAGCCCGGCCTCGCCACCCGAGTGTTCTTGGTCGAGTAGAGGCCCAATCCATGGATGGACAAGACAGAGACCCTGTTTCCCAGTCAAGTCCTCTTCCGTCTTTATCTTGATGTCCCCAAATATTGACGTCTTTGCCTGATATACACGCCGGCGGAGGCGGACTCCTGACAGTGATTCTGGTGTCTGGACGAGGTTGCTAATGAAACAAACGATACCAGGAAGCCTCAGTCGGCTGGCAGTGGCCCAAGGTAAGGGAAGCTTGTTGAGCCGCTTGTATAGCTTCATCAGGATAGAGAAATCGGACAATGACGAACGCAATTTCTTGATCGCCCTCTCCATTTCAGCCTCCTCGATGGGCGGTGGAATGTGGGGTGGTACGACTCGATCGTAGAAAGTGAGATCCCAGGGCAGACAGCTATTGTAATCCCCCGAGGTCCCAGTCCAAGCGAGAATGGTGATATCTCCCGATCCGGTCAGGATGTACTCTAGGAGACGACCCACTGCACGATTACCCTCTCCATATATGACAGGAAGGGCCACATTGAAGATCCCGAATAGTGAGTATGCAGCATCTTCTTCCAGTGTTGTTTCACGCTTCGAAGCAAGGTGAAGCTTCTCGCGCACCCTGTCCAGTCCTGGCTGAATTAAAGCCATCCCTGATCCGACAGCTTCTGTCGCCTGCTGCATCTTAGAGGTGATGGTAGGCAATAATTTGTGGTTGGGCCCTTTTAGTTCTAGATATAGCTGCCAGTCTTCGGTATAGAATAATATAACTTTTGCGGCGATGTACTCTTGGTATGTCCAGGCTCGGAGATTCCATATACTCCCCCGAAGGCCACCAGGATCCCGGGACGCTGACAGAACACCAAGAAGGTGGACGATAGTAAGGGAAGCGCCGTGGTACCATTTGAACATGGAAACTAGTGACTCTTGTAATATGACGTTGTCTTTGTCGATGCAGCAAGTGTCGCTCCACGCCCACCGAAAGCCATGATCACGCGCGAGCGAACAAAACCTTTGTAGCTTCGTGCACCCGGGCGACGCCTTCAGGCCATAGATTGAGACGTTCTTGACATCCTGAAGAAGAGGTTCACCTTCCCCCCACCTGTGCGAGAACATCACGTATTTGTAGAATTTTTCTACTACCTTCCATACATCTGCATCGTCAGGCCTTGTCGTTGATGAAACAAGTTTGTTGTATACAGTGTCTGCCTTGAATGCTTCTTCTTGCTGTTGCTTGTCATACAGACGACCAGTAGTAGTGTTAATCAATATCCGCGGCATGGGGCGGATGACATCTTTGACGATGGATCGGATTTTGGGCCAGGGATCAACAAATTGATGCTCTACAATTGACATCAACCAATACACATGGATCTGTGTGATGGTGAAGGACGACGCACCACGGCCGCCCACACCAGAAGATCTGAAGAGCATCACACCACGCACAGCGAGTTTAGCATAGAGCCCCAAAATTATATCACCTTACCGACGTAGCTGTCAACAACGCTAAACTCAAGGTGTTCATGAACGCACGCACCCAACCACACACACGAGGGTCAACTGCATTCACCGTGCTAACAGGCATTTGAGGAGTGGACACCACTTTTTGGGCACCTCTCCATTCCTCAATTTCCATCGCTGGGCCTCTGATGGGCAAGTTAGACAACACAGAGGGTTAAATCAATTCAGACACACTGAAGCCTATCTCCCTTAAAGAGTGTCGAGTCAATTAACGAAGGACGAATATGGACTCACAACCGACCTTTGTCAAGTACAGCGTGGAAAATGTTTCAGGCTCATACAAGACTGTAGCCTGGATTCTACGGTGCGAGTTAGATGAAACGAAGTGCCAAAGGTCTGTAAAACTCACTTTCGTTCACCTTCCTGGAGAGCAAGAATTGCATCGTTGAAATATGAAAGGCATGTATTCCATGCTTACTTTCGTTTCCCACACAACATGCGCTTGAAGCTCCGAGAGCCCAAACAACACGGTCACATCATAATCTAGCTCGTAGTGAACACGGTTAGGAGCGAACTTCTTGACCAGATCCTGCGCGGCTTCCCGCAAGTCCACGCGGATAGTACAGAGTAAAGAGAAGGACGCTGTGTTTCACATCGGAACGAGAACGTGAGAGGCAGGACGAAAGGGAACCCACCTTCATCTTCATCGACCCACTTTGGGTCAGACAATTCGCCTCGATAGACCATTAAACGCACAGTTTGCATGCCAATGTCTTTCGGATCGCGTTTCGAAAGTAAAAAGGATTCTCGAAACTCTATCCCCTGGACGACTGGGGCACCCTTTTCCGGTCGTAGAATTTTGAATATGCGTTCCGCAAGTACAATCTGGCAAGCAAGAACTTACCCTGAGTAGCTTCGCTTCAAAGTAACCAGGAACGTATCGATAACCTGCTGGGTCAGTTTCCCACTGATCCTTCCTCTGAATGTGTTGCTGATCACTCTCATTGACAGGCACCGAACGGACGACACCATATGTGGCATGCGCAACTCGGGCGGTGACCAGATGGTTCTCAGGATCGACATATACCATCAGTGCCCCATTGGCGACTGCCTTGTTACTAAAGGTGCGTCGGCGATATCCAAGGTGCACCCAAGGGAAGCACGTACATATGGTTGTCTGGACGGTAAGCATTTATGCTCCTGCCCATGAAATACAACTGGAGTCGATACCAAAGCCAATCGTTTGTTGAAAGCCCCCCGACGCAGAATGCCATCTGGAGAGAAGGTAAATGTAGTATGTTGCTCCAAGAACACGGCAGCACCCACCTCGATTGGCGTCGCCGCGGACTTCAGTTGTTTCTCGAACGCGTCGATGATGGCATCGTAAGAAGCATCAAATAGACTGGTTGCCTCTGCGCTGGAGAATTCGTCACTGTGGGATGACACAATGGCATTGGTTGAACGAAACCCTACCCTGTCAACTTCAGCCTCCCGAATGCGATGTTATACTTCGAGTTGCTGTAGCGACGACCAGCGACCCTAATGTACGCCGGTTCCTGGTCACTCTTGATGACAAGCTTGGTCGAGCGATCAAACTCGCTTGCAAATTCATTGATTTCCTCCTCACTGAAGTGGTCCCAGCCTTCGAGCTTTTCTGTTAGAGGAATTAATCGAATTAGTCACCGATTAAGCGTCGAAGGAACACGCCACTGACTTCTCAACAGTGCTGTAGCCCGGGCAGTAACAAAGGCTGAGCCCTGCAGTCGACCTAGGGGTACAGGGTAAAAAAAAAGGAATTACGTAGCCAGCGAGAGCTACATACATTCGGCAGCAGCCGTCTCCTCGCAAGAAATCGGATTGACTGTCATCGAATACATGCTTAGGTCGATTGTCCCACCACCCGCGTCGATGATGACGACCCCTCGAGGGGTGTCAGCAGCTGTCTCTATGCTGAAAAGCGCTGGGACGCAAAAGTGAAGGCTCGCTTCGCCCTCCGTTAGCAAGTGGATGCGAGCTCGCCCTAAGGGAGTGCCGGGAACGAGGCCTGCACGTTCAACAGCCTGACGGTATTGTTGTTGTTGAAACCCTTCCCAACCATTTGGATGTGTGAAGATGTACTCGATGGAGTCCTCGACGGTCGACCAAGTAAACGCAAGATGATGTTCCTTGATATATGTCTTGGCGCACTCGAAGAGGTACCCAATAAAATCCGCGAGAATGTCAAGTGCAGATTTTCCAGGTGGGAGCGGTGGTAATTTGTCCAGATCAAGAGAAGAAGCCAGATGGCTCGGTCGGAGGTGAAGCTTCCACCTAGAATCCACGAATGAGATTTCCACTAGGATCGATGTGCGAATGTGGTGGACTGCTAACCACTTGGCCTTTATCCACCCTTCTTCCAGCGCGGTTTCATTAGTGCTTTCAGAGAGCACCTCGGCACCGGCTGCCTTGAGGTTACCGCTCTGGTCATAGTACAACAGAGATGGGACCTTGGCATCACCACGGACTAGTTCCTGCGCGGGAAACCTATGGCTGGTGAGAATAGATTGTTAAAAAGAAACGACGTGCTTGCCTCGTAACACCAAGAACCTCAGGAACTCGTCCTGGCTCGAGGATGCTGTAGGAGATAGCAGAGAACGTCGTGCCAATGTCGAACGCCACCACAAGTTTGGTAGTAGAGCCAGTGTACGGTTTGAGGTTGGACATGGCTGATCGTTTCAGTGTGCAGGTAAAAGCAAAAAGATTGTGGGTCGTTCGCCTTAAGAGCGCTACGGAGTATGAGAACGTTTTCTGAAAGGCTCCACGCCGGATGGTGAATGAGAAGCATCCTGCCGTCCGTGCGGCAGCCTCGTGGTGATGAACGCTCAAGATTTCGTGGTCATTAGTTCCGTCCTGCGCGACATTTTCTGCAATTAATCCTGATCAAGTATCACCGGACCACATCACGGGATGCACGAATATTTTATAAGACCCTTGTAAACACTTATACAGCCTATCACATTTAGATTTTGTATATTCAAATGTAAGGCCTTACAAGGCTAGGTCTTTTG
>JBBPTT010000345.1:0-28210 GCA_038094175.1 Boletellus aff. lepidospora
CGCGGGTTCGGGGCGGCGCGGGAGCGAGACGGGGCAGAGCCAGGGGCGGTAACGGGACTGGCAGTCTGCGCACGTCTGGAGAGGCGAATAGAGGTCGCGTCCGCATGCAAACGTGGAGAGCATCGTGGTAAAGTTGGTCATGTACTGGAGGAGGGGCGAGGAGATCGAGTCCGGGAGGGCAGCGGCATCGTAGCCAAACGCAGGGGACGGGCGCGGAGGGAGTGGCACGGCGTACGCGGTGGAGGGGCAGTACGGGAGGGAATAGACAAGCGGACAAGGGAAGCTTGCTGGGAAAGAGCGGCGTGAGCGGGCGGAATGCGGCGAAAGGAACGGACTTGCCAGACTTGGTCGCAAAGTAGATGGGGCCACTGACCTTGAGAGCGTCTTGAATGACATAGGCCGTGTAGTTTGTACTGGGCGAGAGGCCACTGATGAGCCACTGGGATCGCCAGCCTTCCGAGTCGCGCAGCCATGGGTCGTTGCTGACTATCGAACCAGTCGATGACGCGTTCAGCAGCGCACATGCGGTCTGTGGAAGAGACGAGAAGTATGTGGAGGTTGGCGCGACGACGAGAGTAAAGTTGGGTATGGTGGAAGGGGCATCTGGGGCAGAAAGATTAGCTGGGGGCAGCGTATAATTTGGATAAGTCGGGCGTGTGGCCGGGACTTGGAGAAATGGATGTGAAAAGAGAATGGCCTGGTCGGAGGTCGTGTCCCCAAGCAGGGGGAGCTGATCGAGGAGGCCAAACGCCGTGCCTAGCATGATCGAAACGGTCGGCAGGGGCATGCGACAACAAGTGTTCTGGAATACCGTTGTCTGACACCGATATCTGGAACGAACCCTGGTTGAGATCCTGGACGGAGAGCAACGCGCCGCCGGGGGCTGGACCCGACCACTGGGCGCTCCCGTCGTCGAGTTGGAGCTCGACCGCGTTGGCATCGGAAACGGTGTCGTTTGAGAGGAAGAAGCGGGCAGATGAGGCTGGGGAACATATTGCGACGGATACGATCAGCTGGGAGGACGCAGGGAGCGCGAGGAGGGACGTCGGGGCGGAGAAGGACGCGACCGAGTTGAGCGGAAGGCGCTGCTGGGCGCGGACGAGCAGCACGACGAGCGCGAGGACGAGGAGGCATGGGCGCATGAGATCCAGAGGATTACATAACCCGTCTGCTGGCTCTGTGACTCGGATGCGGCGCGCGTGCCAGTGCAGTCTGCGGCATCGATCGCATCTCCTCCGCGCCATCTCGTCGCCCCGACCGCCGCCCGCGCAGAGCTTTTCGTCCGCGAAAATGTCGTCCGGTGCGCCCCCAGATCCCCTCGCTCGCTCACCCGGCACACCGTCTGCAGGCGATGCACCCCCGAATGGCCCGGGCGTGCCCGTCGCAGATGGTGCGCCATCCAAGAGCTCGGGTGAGCAGACAGTTTCGTCACGCGTCGTCAGCCGGCTGATGCACATGCCAGCCAAAAAGGAAGCAAAGAGACTGGAAAAGGAGGCCAAGCTGGCCGCAAAGCAACTCAAGCAGGCTGCACCCGCCCCAGCGAGCGAGAAAAAAGCCAAGGGAGAGAAGGAAAAAAAGGCAGAGGAACCCGAATTCGTCAACACGACACCCAAGGGCGAGAAAAAGGGTGGGTGCTCTCAACCTCGCCTGCGCGCTGCTTTCTGATCGACGCGCATAGACGTGTCCCAGCCCATGGCCGCCGGGTACAACCCACAGGCTGTCGAGGCGGCTTGGTACGACTGGTGGGAAGCACAGGGCTTTTTCAAACCGCAAACTGCTCCAGATGGCTCGGCGAACCCACAGGGTGCTTTTGTTATTCCTTTCCCTCCTCCCAACGTCACCGGAAGTCTCCATATCGGTCATGCGCTCACCGTAGCCATTCAAGACGGGCTGATACGTTGGTCAGTTCCACGCACTTTCGATATCTTTCTCCAACGGACACACGTTCAGGAATCGCATGTTGGGCAAGACAACACTGTTCGTGCCGGGCTTTGATCACGCCGGCATTTCCACCCAGTCCGTCGTGGAGCGCCGTCTGTTCAAGCAGGAGGGTAAAACGCGTCACGATCTTGGTAGAAAGGCCTTTTTGGACAAGGTCATGGACTGGAAGAACGAGTCAGTCCTCCCTCGCATAACTAGACGTTCACGCCTCATGTCTTCCAGTTACCAATCCCGTATCACTAATCAACTCCGTCGGCTCGGAACAAGCTTTGATTGGGATCGTGTCGCCTTCACCATGAACCCTGTAAGCGGGGGGCGTTCCTGATCTATTTGTTCCGTCCTATTCATTCTGCAATCTAGTCACTTTCAAAGGCCGTCGTTGAAAACTTTTGTCGGCTGCACGAGGGTGGGATTATATACCGTGACAACCGTTTGGTGAATTGGTGTGTAAGGCTGAACACGACTCTCTCGAACTTGGAGGTACAGTATCCGTGTCGATGGTGGCCGCTTTGTTAGTTGACACCTTTCAGGTGGATCAAAAACAACTGGAAGGAAGGACCTTGCTCAACGTCCCTGGTTATGATCCAAAGGAGAAATTCGAATTTGGCGTCTTAACGTCGTTTGCGTACCCTATCGAGGGCTCCGGTACGTCTTTGTTCCGGAGCAAGTTTCCCCTCCCTCCTATTTCACGCTCTCATAGACGAGAAGATCGTCGTTGCAACCACACGTCCAGAGACGATGTTGGGCGATTCTGCCATTGCCGTGCATCCAGAAGACGATCGCTACAAGGTGTGCCATTCGCGTCTGCAGTCCCCAGTGTCACGCTCACGCACGCGCAGCATCTTCGCGGAAAATTTGCCAAACACCCTTTTGTCGACAGGCGGTTGCCGATCATCGCAGATGAGATGGTTGACAGGGACTTTGGAACAGGGGCAGTGAAAATCACGCCGGCGCATGATCCCAACGATTATGACGTCGGGAAGCGCCATAATTTAGAGTTTATCAGCATTCTTAATGATGATGGCACCCTCAACGCCAATGCCGGGGAAAAATTCAACGCAAGTCGAGTAGATTGTATCGAGCGTGCGAGGCTGACGCTTATACACACACAGGGTGTGAAACGATTCCATGCACGGAGAGAAGTCATCAAGGCACTCACCGCGGCCGGGTTATACATTGAAACAAAGGATAACCCAATGCAGATACCTATTTGTAGGTGAGTTTTTCCTTGGCGCTTGAATATATGCGCATGTGAATGTCTGTACGCAGTAAATCTGGAGACATCATTGAACCGATTTTAAAGCCCCAGTGGTGGATAAAATGCAAACCCTTGGCGGAGGTAGCGATCAAGGTATAGTCGATGTCGTCGCTAGCTGGTTGGGTGACCAACGCACGGCTCACACTCGTTGTAGCGAAGTCGAGCCGGCGAGCTCAAGATTTCGCCCGCGCAGTCAGAGGCTGATTGGTATAGGTGGCTAGAAAACATTCAAGACTGGTGCATCTCCCGTCAATTGTGGTGGGGTCATCGTTGTCCAGCGTACTTTGTCCGCATAGAAGGCGAGGAGAATGACGTGCGTATGCGTGAATACTAGGCGTGCACCACCGATCTCGACTACCATACTATTTTCAGATCAACGATGGAAAAAATTGGGTCGTGGGCCGTACCCTCGAGGAAGCCACTGGACGTGCCCGGGTCCTGGCTGCGGGAAGGAGCTTCATCCTAGAGCAAGATGAGGATGTGCTCGATACATGGTTTTCCTCTGCATTATGGCCATTCTCTATCATGGGCTGGCCGGACAAGGTATTTTCTTCTCGTACTTCTCTGTACCTGGTTTAATCCCAATTCAGACGTCCGATATGGCACACTACTACCCTGCAAGTCTGTTAGAGACAGGCTGGGACATTTTGTTCTTCTGGGTTGCCCGTATGGTGTTACTCGGCATCTATCTCACTGGAAAAGTTCCGTTCGGTGAAGTCCTGTGCCACGCGATGATCCGCGATGCCCATGGACGAAAGATGAGCAAAAGCTTGGGAAACGTCATTGATCCTCTAGACGTCATCCGCGGAGTACCACTTCAAGACCTTCATCAGAAGTTGTATGAAGGCAACTTGGATGACAAGGAAATTGCGAAAGCGATAGCGGGGCAGAAGAAGGACTTCCCCAAGGGCATTCCAGAATGTGGGACAGACGGTCTTCGATTTGCTTTGTGTGCATATTCGGGTGGAGGTGGGTTTATGTATTCCGTCCGAAAAAACACGCCAGTGACTCTCCCTTAGGTCGCGACATCAATCTCGAGATTCTTCGCGTTGAAGGATATAGAAAATTCTGCAACAAAATTTTCAATGCGACCAAATTTGCGATGCTCAAGTTTGAGCCCGGCTTTGCCCCCATTGACGTCGCGAAGGTAATTCACTTCCCAACCATCCACTATGTGCACGACTTTCTCACGGAGATCTAGCCAACCGGGAAGGAATCCCTTGTTGAAAGATGGATCCTTCACAAACTCAATTTTGCCGCAGAAGAGGTCAACAAACACCTTGAAGCTCGGAATTTCATGGCTGCTACTACGGCAGTGCATAACTTCTGGCTGTACGAGCTGTGTGATGTATACATCGTATGTGATTTTTCCCGCATACGCTGGGTGGCTCTGATGTTCATCGTGTGCAGGAGGCCATGAAACCGATGACCGACCCGTCTGCTGATCCCAAGGTGCGCACATCGGCGCAACAGACACTACATACATGCCTCGATTACGGCCTTCGACTTCTCCATCCGTTCATGCCATTCGTCACGGAGGAACTCTGGCAGCGCCTTCCTAGGCGATCAACAGATCCTTCCTCGATCATGATATCACGATACCCCATCTTTGTGGGTTGTCTTCACCCACTAAGTCTGGCTATTTGATTTACCGCAGTGATAGGATGTAGACTTTCAATCTGCGAACGCCGAAGAGAAGTTTGACCTTGCCTTCGCAGCATTACGGACGGGTCGCTCACTAGCAGCATCGTATAACCTGCAGTCGAATATACAACGTACGTTTTTATCATTAGAACTTCCAAGGCGGCGAGGCTCATCACCCTATCTAGTCTTTATCCATGTCCAGACTCTTGAAGAGAAGACTCTGTTCGAGTCTCAGGTTCCTACCATCAGTGCTTTGACCAAGGGCTGCACGAAGGTGGAAGTCATCCAAGGGACATCCTCTCAGATACCTGCAGGGTGTGGTTCGGCCGTCGTCTCGTCGACCGTAGTGGTATATCTTCAGGTGCAGGTAATGACACGTTCCTGCCAAGTACACAAATTATTGCCCTTCTCACGAATCCTAGGGACTCGTCAATCTGGAGGCAGAGGTTGCCAAGTGTGACAAGAAAATCGACCTCGTTCGCCTCAACCTCGATAAGCTCTACAAAACGATATCCCAACGAGATTATCAGTCTACCGTTCCCGAAACTGTGCAGCTCAGCAACGAGGAAAAGGTTTGGCATGTACCTTGTTCGTTGGTGCTTTTTAGCTGACTGTGGGCGCCAAATCCCGTGTAGCGGAAAACGTTGGAGGTGGAGCTTTTGGCGCTACAGGAATCTCGAGAGATGTTTGCCAAGTTACAGTAGGCGCGAAGCTAAAAGAGGGGGGTTGAGGCATATAATGATGGTTGCTAACAAGACACGACTGATCCCAGACCGTCTGTCGACTACATGATCATACCGCGCCCTGAGCAAATCATATCGGGTGTTTGGTTCAGACCCTGTCGTTCCTGGGGTCTGAAGGCCTGAAGACCTGATGGTCACGACCTCTGCTTATTTTTTATTATGACACTGGCAATCGCGGAGCGCTACCCGTTACCCCGCACTCGTGGGTTCAAGGAACTTGTTGCTGATAACCTGCTAATCCAGTCAGTCTGCTGAAGTGAGCCTTCATGAAAATACGACATACAGATGGCAAGCCTCTGTGTAACTCGACCCCATCACGGTCCCTGGTAAGCTTATGGCACCATCTTTGCTGATGCCGCAGCAGTGTCTCCGTTGCCGTTGCACTGTTGGGTCTAGGCATTGGCCGCATCCTGGGACAAGACCCGGTACCAGGCCCACCTTCGACCGACCCAGCATGCGCAAACCCACCCAAGGGCCAATGCGACTTCTATGACGATTGTCTCAAGTCTCGATACCATGGTGGTCCTAGCGGGTTTCCCATCCGCTATGGCGAACGTTGCTGTCAAAAGCTCTCGGATGGTATCGGTCGACTTGACGTCCCAGGACAAGGCTGGCTCTCTGGCAGTGCCCTACAGTGCCTTCAGTACTTTTCTGGCGGAGATGGCATTGATATTGCGCCGACGACATGTGCGGACCTTATGGGGCATGTATTTGTTTCATATGTTCAAGCGATCCACAGAGTCGGCGGCGATAGTGGGGAGTTTAGGGCGTCAAAGGGACTGTTCTGACTATTGCCTACTACGTGGGTGATGGTGGTTTGCCGTGCAGTATATAACTTGGTATACGTCGCGTGCTTGTGGCCCATTGCCAACCGGCGAGCGCGCGTTTTTGTGTTGAAACCTGAGGCCTGACGCGTTTGATGACTGCGGCGACGATCGCTAACTGCCAGCCTTGAGGCTACGCTATAATGGAAATATGTGACCATTTATGGATGACGATGGGGTGCTGTGGGATGGGCATACGACAGGCGCAGCCTTGAGCGCTTGAGCCATCCTGTTACACTAAGCACTGTTCATGTGCCTCTCACCCGCAGGTCCAAGGAACCTGTTATTGTCAACCTTGCAGCGCGAAAACAGAATACAGACGACAAGTCCTCGCGTGACACTTGACATCGTTCACGATCTTCCCTCAGTAACCTCACAGGATGTTCCCACATGCCAGTGGGCGGTAAGTTTCTCTGCCCTCGCCATGGCACTATCTTCCCAGCTCGTCAACTGATCTGCCAGCAGAGTCTTCCGATTTGTCGCCGTGCTATCGGTTCTTGCCATGATCGGCCGCCTCCTGGGACAGGATCCAGTACCCGGCCCACCTTCGACCGACCCAGCATGTGCAGACCCACCCCAGGGCCAGTGTAGCTTCTACGCCAGTTGCCTCGAATCTCGATATCATTGTGGCCCTGACGGGTACCCTATCGGCTATGGCCAATATTATTGTCAAAAGTTCGCGGACAACCTCAGCTTGTTCGACGCCCAAGGGCAGCAGTGGATCTTTGACACCATGCACTGTCTTCAGGTCGTCCTCGTCGGGGACGCCATCGACGCCACACCGACGACTTGTGCAGCGCTCAGGGACCAGGCGTTCGCTTCTCATGCGGGATGCTACACCAGCAACGGGTTCTGTACGCTGGGCGTGAAGGACTGGGCCGCAGTGTTGGAGACCGTAGACATCGCGACGCTGTTTTCGAGCTGGGACGCGTTCAAGGCGACCATAGAGACGGCAGGGGATTGCGCCGAGTTTTATGCATACATGGTCGCAAGGGGACTGTTCTGACTGTCGCTCATGTGGGCGATGGTTTGCTGTACAAGCGTTGGCACTATCTTACTTGGTATGCGTCGCGGGCGTCAGTGTGGACTGCCCGCTGGCCCAGAGAGCGCGCGTTTTGTCATGGAGTGACGTGTATGACCCGGCCGGCCCGGTTTGACAAGGACCAAAAGTGAGACTCAGGGTACGATGAGAGCCTGAGACCGGTCATAAGCCACGAATTGAAGATGACGGTCTCACCGAAAAGTTGTCCATTCGATCGTTGCTACGACTCGACGACCGTTCACCGCAGGACTGCAAACCCGTTGCACTCAGTGAGACGGGGATCGTCCCCCTTGCAAATCATTGGCGCCAGGGTCTGCATAGGTCGACCCGGCCTGGGCGGACACGAACAAGAGGCCAGGGCCGCGGGCGGCGGAACTGAGATGATCGTCGAAGTGAAGCTCAAAGTTGCTGAGACAGGCTTGCAAGGCGGGAGAATCGCACGACCACGGTCTCGTGCCAGTGCTAGCGCCCCGGGCCGCCCCCTTCTCCTACTCGCTTCTCTCTCCGGCCAAAAACAACTGTCGACTTTGGCAGCTCCCCAGTAGCATATACCTCGTCGTCCTCAAATGGGCTGGATGACCTCGACCTCCGGTCGGACTTCACGATCTTCCTCGAGAGCATCCTATGTCATCCGACTCTCCGTCTAGGAAATCTGGCCACCGTGCCGGGACGGAAAGCGTGGGCCGTCATCGAGGTCGACGTGATCGTATTCACCGTCGGGGGGATGGCAACGTCGTCAGTTACCTCATACCCACATGTCAAGCGGTACTCCCGGACACCTTGAAAGTGCCGCGCACGAAAGCCTGGACCGAGTACCGTACCCCACCCAGGTCTTGGCAAGCTGGGCTTGCGACCGGCAAGGGCGACGTCAGGGTAGACGTGGATGCCAGAGCTGGCCCCAGATGAAGAACACGGGCTCGAGAACAACTTGAAGGACATTGTCACATAGCGACCAGGGCGACCGATTTCGAGCTGTTCAATTATTGAGACGAGGGAGCAAACCTGGGTGGGGGAGGGAATCATGGTTAGCGTGCAGTACGTCTAACATCGTATGTTTTGTTTTGTTGCTCCGGCCTTCCGTCCACTGGCCGCGGTTGCTCACACTCGGTCCTGAGACCAGCTATTGGACTGACACTTCCTGGACGCTATGCTATAGGAAGAAGCGTCGGTACTGTTGCAGATCCAGGCAGTGCATGTGTTCCCTGTCTTCCGGGCGCTCCGTTTGGTCCACCCGGAGGTGTCTACCACGGTCCAAACAAAAGAGCTCATCAGGGCTAGTGCTATTGATCTCAACGATTCTACGTTGATCGTCTCACGGCGTTGCAATGTGCAGGAACATACGCCCGGAATGTGTGGATGGAGTTACAGATTAAGCTCGAGGACGAGGAAGCTCGGCGGGCCTAAAAGCCCACGAAAAGCTTTATGGTAGACTAAAATTATTCTTACCTGTCAGGGAATACCTTGAACCAAGTTTGTGGTGCGCGGTGAGTGTGTTACCATGTCAGGGTTTTTAGGTATATGATCCCAAGAAGACTGACTATGCTCACTGCTACTTACTGGTTGATTGTGAAATCTCACGAAGAAAAGTGTGCCAGGGGTGAATCTAGCACGACTATCCCCTCCCATTTCCAGTCTGGAGGCACGACATCCACCAACGGTGTGGGCAACAGAGTTCGTGAAGATCACGAATCGAGCAGAATTAACTTGAGAATTGCATAAGGCAAGATAGCGTCCTCTCCGAGTGCAACCTCGTTCAAAGCTAATGTTCCTTGATGCACAGAGAGGAATCAATGTACATGCAGAGTGAATATTAAATATCGTCCTCTGGACCTTCCTCGATCATCTTCGCATATTCCTCGTACGTGGCAAAAGTAGGTAGTGCCTTCCGTTTCTTGCGCCTGCCTTGGCTCTTGTCATTCCGTTTGCGTTTGCCGTCGGCGCCGCCGATGCCTCCCCACTCTTCATCTTCCTGCTCCGATTCTGCATCTGAGCCATCATATTCAATGAGGCCACCTGGAATGTCGTCCATGGCAACCAAGTCCTCGTCGTCGGACTCCTCGGCAAGTGACATATCACCACCAAACTCGTCATCATCAGAACCAGCTTCGAGCCCTGCCGATCCCTCGGCGCTCGAGTTGCTCGCTTCGTCAGGATCAGACAGTCTATCGTCGTCTTCCGCCAAGAGAGCGACACCCTCTTCGTCGCGCGGCATGGTGGCTTGCATGGCCTTGTGGGTCACATGAGAAAATAGGAGGCAATTGGCATTCGACGTCCGCACCTTCCATACGGCGTCTTCTTCTGCATCGCTGGTCCCTTCTTCGTCGACCTCCCGGTCACGATCGATCCCGTCCTCCTGCGGTTCATCTGATCCCGCCCCACCGTCACCTTCATCTCGATCAGCTTCTGAAAGTCGCTTGCGATTTTTTCTCGAGAAATATTTGTGGAAGAAGACCTAGACGACCCAGGGTGAGACGTTTCATCTGCGGAAAAACAAAAAAGAATCGCGCCTCGTCTACAGGAATCTCCTCCACCCTCTTCTTCCAGAATTTCTCTTCGTTTGGCAACACGCCACCGTCGACTTCACCTTTGAGCCGCTTGACACCGACGCCGTCGGCCGAACCCGCAGCAGGTTGCATGGCACTCGCGCCTTTCGATTTTGGTTTTTTGGGGTTCTTGTATACAAAACGATCGAGGAAGTGGGCAAGGGTGTTAAGTGTGAGGTCCGCGCTCGAAGTGATCGGTTGCGACAAAAGCAGCTGGCGTGCGTGAAGGGAAACGGTCGGATGATAGTGATGTAGGAGTGGGAGCTGGAAACAAGGTCATCAGCGTCGGAGGGGTTAGAGTACGATGGATGACGGACGAGTTCGTACAGCGGGGAAGCTGACGCATGTGCAAACTGCGGGTCTCGTTTGCGAGGATCGTAGTCTTCGGCTTCCGATGGAACCGGTGTCCCTTTCAAGACCGCGCGCAGACCCGGAATGGTGCTGAAAATCTTGGGAAGATGAGAGTGTCACCGAACGCAGGAGCCAAGACGCCAATCATGCTCACTTCTCCAAGTAAGTAAAGTCCTCCAACCACAAACTCTATGCCTCCAGCCCCGCCACCAACCAGGACCTGAATGAACCTGCGCACAAAACTTTTCACCCTCTCAAGATTGTTGTCTGTCTTGAGAGATTTGAATAGTAAGTTCAGGTACATCGTCTGCTTTGAGGACGACGCCAACCGTCCATCATGGAGCGAGGAATATAGGGCACAATAATACCGATCCACAATCGACCGCGAGCGAGACGAGGGGGAAGAAGAACCTGGTTGGCTGGCGAGAGCTGACGAAAGATGCTGAATAAGGACAAGAGATTGCAAGGAGATGTTGAAGGTTGATGTGTGCGTGATGAGGAAAAGAGTATCAATGTGTTTGTGAAAGCTGCAGTTTGCGTTTGACATTGTGAAATGGAAACAGAACAACCAAGATACCTTGCCTCGGCTGCGTCAAGTTTCGCAAATGGCAGTGCACGGTTCACGCCGGTGAGGATGGCGGAAACAAGTTTTCCATGCGTATCTTCCTCGCTCTCGACCACTCTGCCCTCTCCAAGGAGGTCTTCAAACAGGCGGAAGTAGACGTCGATAAGCTGTAAAGCAACGTCTGCGTCACCTGGCTGGAGAAAGATCTGGTTGAGAGTTATAACGGCATAGTAACGGGCATGCTCATTTGCGGTGTTCTTGCCCTTTGACGCGACGGCTGCGGGGGTGAATATTAGTGAAGTTAGTTCGCGTATGACGACCATTTTCATAGACGGATGTGTCTGTAGGACTTGAAGGACATGGTATGAAGCGCGAGAGCAAACTTGCTTTTCTCCATCTCCCTGCACAGAATCATAATCAGATCTGCGTGGTAATGAACAGCGCGCGCACCAACTTGTTCGCGAGTAGCTTGAGTAAATTGTGTTCTTGTTCGGGTTTATTCCGTAGGAGATTGCATATCAGCGAAAGCGTCTGACTCCTCACGTACGGGAGGGTGTCGGCAGCGAGATTTTCGAGTATCTGCAGGACGGAGAAAAAGTACTTTTTCAACCAATCTTCAAAGTACCAGGCGAGCAGCTGTTCGTCATCCACGCCAGCATTCGTCAAGGGCTGGTCGCGAAAATATCTGGTGTGACGGTCGAATGGGAACGTCGACCAAAAGGACAGACTCACTTGAGCTTGCGATCTGGTGCGCTGCCGCCAACCCACCAATCGACGATGCAACGTAGCGCTTTTAGGCTTCCTCCACGACCACCTTTCCCCTTTCCCTTCTCGGCCAAGCTCTTCAAGGCATCAAGGGCTTTTGTGTTGTGTAAAGGGCTACTCTGGACGAGCAGCGTTAGGGCACTCAGCCTGTCGGACAACGTCCCCGATTGGAGAATTTTTTGAAGGAATGTGTATTCGGACTTGGTGGACGTGACGGTGGACGAGGACTGGAAGGAGAGCACTGCCTGCGTGTGCAGAGCCGCAGCACGATCGAAGAGGCCTTCAGGATGGAATTTGGTTGTCATGTCCGTAGCAGGGCGGTAGTGGTCATCGGGGTACCCTTGATTTTGACGTAGGCGTGATCCTTGTAGTACTCCAGCTTGCAATCGCTGGTCGACGATCGTCACTCGGAGCAATAAAATCCGCTCGTGCTCTTTACAACAATATGGTATGGCGAGATCTCGCTGTGTCTCGCCAAACGAAAGCGCAGTGGAACAACGAAAACTTATACACCCCAACCTGTGCTGCGCAGCCCATCGCCGAGTCTGGACTCCACACCTGAACCCCTTCGCACACCCTCCTTCATCTCCAAACCCACGCTCTCCAGACCGTCCAGGACTGCCCGGTACAACGTCTCCTCGGTCGGCCCCTGGACGCCCCTGCCCACAACTCTCCCGTCCAACACGGCCAACGTCGCGAACGCTACCGGCAGGCCGACACACCGCGACATGGCGGATGCGCTGGCGGTGCCGTACGACACCAACGAGGACGTGTACACCTCCGTCTCCGCTGGCACCACGCCGGACGGCAGTCCAGCAGGCACTGCGACGATCTCGTGCGCAAGGACGACGAGGTCCCGCTCTCCAGGTGCGTACCTGAGCTTGTGCGCGAGCACGGCGGTGAGCAAATCGATTGGGGCGAGCGGCTTGGTAGGCAATGACGGCATCGCGTACGTCGTGGTGGGCCAGCCAGGGCTCGACGACGGCGAGGGGTGTACGAGGAGACCGAGCCAACACAGTGCGTCCCACACGCGCTCGCGGTGCTCCGCGTCCGGAACGACCTGCGAGAGCGCCGACGCCAGCGAAGGCGAGTCCCTGGCGATGACCCCCTCGCCCATCTTGTTTGCCAACGCGAGTGGGATGAACTCGGTCCAGGACTGGGGTAAGACGTGCGATGACGAATCCGTGTCCAACAGCCCCATGGATTTGAACGCCTGCACAAGGTTGGAGAAACCGGGGTACCTGTCCAAGGAACGTGCGATGATGAGTTTGTCGAGTACCAACGGCCATGGCTCTGGCGCACCTGAGAGTCCCTCGCAAGACCGTTCGAAGGCCGTCAAGCTTTCCGAGTCCGTACGTATCTGCGTACGGGAGACTATCCCTGTTGGCAACCCCCTCTAGTTTCAAAACGTTGGAAACAGGGACGTCCGGAAAGTAGTGAATCAACACGTTCTCTCCTGGGATCTCTGTGACCTATCGGTTCCCACTGAGTCAAGACGGAACACATGGTGGATGCGAATGGTACACATATACCTCTCCATTGAGCTTAAACCTAGCGCCATTGAGGGCGGCATTGAGCACACCTCTCGGGCTCCAGCTAAATTTGTATCCGAGTGGGACGTCCGATGCTTCGGGAGCAGGAAGACCGCCACAAAAAGAAGTAAACGACAAAACTCGCTTGTTCTCTTTCTCGAGCTGCCTGAGCAGTGAAAGGGCCGAACAGTGGTCGATCCCAGGGTCTAGCCCAATCTCGTTTAGCAACAGGACGTTGGCAGATTCCGCTCTGCAAAGTTTCGACTTCAATCAGGGTTGAAAGAAGCGCCGGACATGGATAAACGTACCGTTCATGCAACGCGCGCATGGCGGGCGATATATATGATGCTGTGACCATGTGCTTGCCATGCTGGATGCATAGTTCGGCAAGAGATGGATGCAATGGCACCGGGAGAAGACTACGGAACTGGCTAAGAGTTCCAACCCATAGCGTCAGAGTCGACCCACCTAACGACAACGTCCGCTTCCTCGACGAGTCGCGAGACCTTGACTCGGTCCTGGACGTCGAGCAGACAAGCGCTGGCATTGGAAAGGCCCCGGATCAACTCTTCTGCTTCTGGGAGCGAGTTGCTAGCTAGTAGTGAAACAGATTGGACGTGACAGATAATGTACAGGGAGATCATACAATAAGTCCGTGTGGTAGAATACAGATACAGACGAACTACTGACCGACAACCAACTCCACATCGGGACGCTTGCATACCTCCCTTATTGCAGGTCCGGCAACCATTCCGCTCCCAAGCATGAGAACTTTCTTCTTCCTCTGTAGTTCGGCGGCAGATTGTCGCCATTTCTGAAGAGGATCTTCCAACCACGTATGAACTCCCTGCAGCTGACCATCTTGGGCGACAGTGGCCGTCTTCAGTGCCTCGGAGTACTCATGCTTTACAGGTCGACCACGATACTCATGGATCACGGTTTTCAGGTAAGGCATCAATACCCGACAAAAGTGCTCCGAAGCGTCCAACGGTAAGCTGGAGGGGAGAATATCCACAGACATAATCTGGACACTTGGGAGATGAGCTGGAAGTGTGGGCGGACGATACTTGAAGAAGGGTTCTGAAATAGTCGAAGCGCGGGACATAAATTCGAGGCCGCCCTGGAGGAGACGCATGATAATAAGTAACGAGACGCGACGGGTGTACAAGACCACCCACCTCAATATCACAGCTAACGTCACCAATGGTACCGAACCTTCCGCGGCCAACCTCCGCTGCACGAGCGAGTGCTGTTATCAGATCCTCATTCGTCATAATGCGAGGGTACCCGGGGAGCCAGCCGACTCCATTAAGGAAAAGCGTAAGATAAGGGGCCACCTGGCAACCGTATGCGAGTTCAAAACCGACGTGTGAACGAGTAAGGGTGCACCATACCTTTGTAGCAAAATCGGACTTGTAAAGAGAAGGATGTTCGTAGTAATGTGCCCTGCTGTACTGACCACCGTCGGTTCGAGAGAGATAATCGGCAGGGGAAGCATGAACTAGATATATCTAGATCCATCGTCAGGAAACGATTTCATAGTCATGCAAGAAGGCGAGTGACCTTGTGCAAGTCGGTATCTGGATGGTACCATCAATGACACACCCAAAAATGTCCAGAACAAGGCGGCACACCTGGGTTGCTTACGAGAGAAGGGAGGTCTTGAACTTTAACCGTGACGATCGGGAGTTCGCCCAGGATGGAGAGTACCCCTTGGGAAACGTTTCCATTCCTGAAGAGGTTCCTAGAGGGACTGAAACGCGGTGGGCGAGACGAGCTTACCCAGTCAGACCGATCACAAACGGACCAAGGGACTTGGGTGTTCCATCCTTGACGATTTCTTCCCCAATAACTCTCAAGGCAGCTCGTACTGACGGCAACGCCACATGGGTGTGTGGTCGGGGAGTATGCTGATATCAGAAGCTCCATAAACCAACGTTAGATTTGAGACTTGATTATACCCACCAGAAATGGTGAGGCAACGCCGAGTTCGAGGTGTGCTTGCGCTAAAGCAGAAAGGGATTCGAGGGCACCCGCAACTGGAAAACATAGACGATTAGTCCCAAAGCACAGGCGTCATATTGCAATGTGCTGACCTCCAGCGAACCACCCAAATGCAACCGTCCGCTTCCCATCGGGCCCGGTGAGAAGTTCGTAGTCAACTAATCTTGACGGGAAGTCGCGTCGTGGATCGCGGCTCAAGAAACGAGACAGAAGCTCCATGTTATAGTGCTGCCCCTTGGTCGTGTGAGAGAACATGAGGTGGGTACGAGGAACCAGTGAACTGGAGCCCGAAGGAGGTGGGGATGTTATTAGCTCGCTAAGGGGAGGTTCCTTGATACCAAGGACGATATGCGCAGGGTCGAGGTTGGGATGGATCCTTGCGCCAGCCTGTAACGACACATTGGTTGGAATGGACCATCAAGCCCTGGTCACACGACACCTGTTGTTTACGGACCTTGACAAACTGGTCGACTGGAAAGACCCTTCTGTCGCAATCCTGGATGAGGACGTCCACATCCTCCTCATGGACGAGTGACTCGACGGCGTCCGGTGTCAGCGGGCATCTACGTTCCCAGATTCTGGAAGGGTTCTCGCGACGAATCCCAATGGCGAGTTTGGAAGGCGAAGTGGAGGCGGCGGTAGCGAACGAGGCGCGCCGTACCTGCGTAGCGTGTCTGAGCATCATCCCAGGTCTTGTACAGTCGTCAGTGTTCAAGGTCGAGTGCGGTCGGCCCGGCTGTACTTATACTCGCCTGTACGTAGTGCTATTTGGTATCCGTGATCCGCCCGAAGCGGCGGTGGCGGAAGCCTCCCAAGAGCGCCAGCTGGAGCCATGTCACAATGACTGTTCCTTGGGCGTAATCATGATTAGCAAAAACGACCCACAGCATGGCTCCGGGTGCCATTGTCCATCCCCAGGTGGAGGATATTGTCAAGTGGACGGTTCGTCCCACACACATCTTCAAAGCGCCGCACGTGCGATAAGCACCCGATCACCGGCCTGACTAAGCTCCACGTAAACAAAACAAAATTTACACCGAAGGGGAGTCGAACCCCTGCCGCTTGCTTGGAAGGCAAGCATGATAACCGCTTCACCATCGGTGTCTACTTGATTTTTCCTTGCTCGTCGTCTACATATGTCTTTCCAGATGTGCCCACTGCACGCTGCTAAACACCCTTGCCATCTGCACCCAGATTGATCGAACGTTCTCTCAAGTGCGATGACAACGGATGCAGATTTGTTGAAGAGAAAGTATCCTGGTACGTCTCCTAGATCCACGAGCGACGCTCTTCTTTTGTTAGAGTGTTCACTTTTTGGCTTCTGGGGTCTAGCAAAGGATCACGCCATTAGGACATTTGGTGCGCTCATTCAGTCTTTGTCCACGGAGGACAAGAACAAGGTATTGTCCTATAGATTTGCGTACCACGGAAGTAGCTCACCTGCCACTCGCCGCGTTGGTCCCGCCTTTCGTCTATCTAGCCTCATGCAATCCTACTTGCGGGCGGTGTGACATCTTACCGGAACGACACCGATCGTGAATTCCTGTTTCGCCAGGAATCCAACTTTTTCTATCTCACTGGCTCCAACGTCCCCGGATCGTACTTCTTGGCATTCTATGACCCTACCCTTGCTCCCTCACAGAGTCAGCGTGGCGAACACCTAGTCAAAACGACGTTGTACATCTTTGAACCCACTGTCGAGGATTTGTTGTGGTCTCCTGCTCCGCCCACGCTTCAGGAGGCACGCGACACATATGCTGTGGACGAGGTGGAGCATCCCCCCAAGCTCGTAACCGCCATCTCGCAACTACCTCAAGGAACCATCATTCACGTCCTCCCTGAAACAGACCAATTCCCCAATGTTGCCGCCAGCGACGTGGAAGGTCTGAAAGCAGCCTTGGAAGCAGCACAAACAAAGACGGCAGATCATCTCCTTCCGGCGCTTCACAAAACGCGACTTTTCAAGGATCCATACGAGATCGCCTTGATTCGCAAGGCAAACGACATCAGCTCGCGCGCACACGAGGTCATCATGCGTGTGCTTGGGTTGGCCGTTGCAGGGAAGATCGCGAAGCAATCTTCCCGTGTGCCGCTGCTGCCCAGAGACTGGCTCATTGAGAAGGAAGCCGAGGCCGAGGCGATATTTGTAGCTTCGTGCAGGCGCGAGGGGTCAGCTGCTTCGATTTACTCAGCGTTGAGATGAACCTTATGTTTGACTACAGCGCTGCACACCAAGCATATCTGCCTATCGTTGCATCATCTACACGGGCATCGACTTTACATTACTGTTGCAACGATCGCGAATTTGCATGGGGTCCAGTACGTCACCGGGACATTACGAACGCGGGGAGCCTTTCGCGTGTACACTCCCAAGACGAACGAGACGGAGAGGGGCATAAATTATTGCCCCAGGTCTTGTTGATAGATGCTGGCTGTGAATGGGATTGTTATAGTTCGGACAGTAAGTACCAGCTGCATGACATCTCGATTGGAACCCAGGGTCCATTCTGCCTATTCCTCTTTCCCACCATTCCCACCGATCACAGTCACGCGTACAATACCGGTAGGCAACGGCGGAAAGTTTACGGACGAAGCAAAGAAGGTGTATGAGCTCGTGCTAAGGATGCAATCCGTCCGTTATCTTATTCTTGTTTTCATATCATTCTTGCTGATCCGTCAACTATTGTTTGCATAGGAGTCCTTCAAGCTTGCTGCCCCTGGAGTCCATTGGGATGATGTGCAACTATTGTGTCACCGCATCCTCGTGGATGGCTTCTTGGACATTGGCATATTCAGAGATCCAGATGAGACCTCTAGAGGTTCGTCATCACCCGCTTGTTGCATCGCCGTCAAACCCTTGTTGACATCCCGTTCAGGCGTTAATGGCCACGTGAACGGTCATACGAAACCCCTGGGTACCAAGGCACCCGTGAAATCGCGAGAGGCGCTCGTCCATGAAATCCTGCTTACAGGTCTCAGCGCTGCCTTCTTCCCCCACGGCGTGGGTCATTCCATGGGTTTGGACGTCCATGACGTGCCGAGCGCGAGTCGACCCCCTGGGAGCGGTAAGTATTGGGTCGACGCAGACGGTGGGGTGAACGGAGGTGCCGGCGGGCACCAGGACTTCTACAAGTACCTGAGATTGAGGTTGGAATTACAAGCAGGAATGGTGGTCGTAAGTCGACGTTGTCCCCCTCGCTCCTCTCCTGCCTCGTTAAATTTCTCTTAAAAATCAGACGATCGAACCGGGCGTCTATTTCCACCCTGCTCTCCTGACAAGCTACAATGTCCACGCCTCGCCCTACATTAATACTGGCGTTCTTGCTCGCTATGAAGGGATGGGTGGCGTGCGGATCGAGGATGATGTCTTGATTACAGAGACAGGCAACGAAAATTTAACCAAGGTTCAGAGTGGAGTAGCGTGGCTTGAAAGGCTCTGCGCTGGCGAAGACCTCGAGTAAGGCATGGGTGAGCATCTCTGTACTAAAGACACAAGTTACACGTGTAAGACCACATGGGAAAGCTAGCATGAGTATACTGGATCGGTGGCCTGGAATCAACTGGAACTAACACGTGTCGACCTGGCACGCGCATTCCTTCAAGGCTGAGCGGAAATACACTGTTACAAGCTCACTCTAATGCACCTTCTCATCCAACCATGCTTCGTTTTCTACCGCGAAGACGGACTGAACGCAATATTTAGCACCTAGTGGATTATTTTGTGTCGACCGGTCTCACCCTCGTCTAATCGTTTTTTGATTTGATTCCAGTCTTTGCCTACACGATTCCCGTACGCCACAAGAACCGATGCGAACAAGGGTTCAGAGTCGGGGTGTGTCGACGCAAACGCACGTTCTAAAACGTAGAGGTCCACCGCTTTGTCTTCCACGAGGGAGGAGTGATAAGCCAGCCCGAAATCGATCATTACCTGGAGGACATTATAGGGGATAGGTTAGCGCTGACGAGGCCATCTTGACGTACGAGATCGTTGTTGGACGCTCGGAGCATCATGTTCGATGTGGTTAGATCGCCATGAATGATATCAATGAGGTGCAGCTTGGCAATCTCCACGCCAATCTTTTCCATGAGCGTTTCTGAAAAGGATAGAACGATCAGCTGGACTTCTATCCATATCCACTGTAAGCTTTACAGACCTATGGGGATACCGTTTACGCAGCGCCAGCTGGCTGTTTGAGAGGACATGTCATCGTCAAGCCTTTCGTATCTTTGTCCCCACTGAGGATCAAACACAACACGATGACGAGGATCCATGCCTGTAGGAATCAGGTCCCGTACGGGAAGGCCATTGATGAATTCCAATCCTAGACACCCTTCGGCCACATCGACCAGCCTGACGCCGGGCACGTTCACGCCGGCGCTACGGTAGAGCCATGGGTCGCATTCAATCACGGAATGTTCCAAGATGGAATCAAATCGTACCGCAAACATCGCAACAGCGTACGAGCTTCGCCGACCAGGCGTTGCCGCGTCAGCATCCTATCCAACGTCGGGTGGCGGTACTCCTTTGAGAACCGATGCTTGAAGAGGATCTCGTCCATGGCCGGGGTCGACGGGCAACCCGCTTTGACGTCAGCTTCTAGAGGTCCCCATGTACCATGCGAGGATCGAAACCTGACAGGGGTCTTGTATACCCTCTGAAAGAAGGCGGAATGAGTGGTGATGCTCTCGGGCAAAGGTGACGGCAAGACTTGCAGCCTCTGCGCCCTGTGTCACCTGTGTCGACACGAGCAGCAAACGCTGTCCGGGGATCCATTCTGGTAGGCGATCGGTGAGCGCCATGACCGCCCGAGCGCCAGGACGAGCTTGCCAAGTAGCTACGGATAAGATCTAGAACGACTACCATAACAGGCAGCCACCGACACACCGCCGCGCCATGGCCACATCGTCCATGGCGACCGGCGGTCCGGGCCCCAGGGCTGTTCGAGTCATATCAATTAGACGCCAGCAACGAGCATTCGCCGCGACCCTACCAAGGTTACCCGGTGCTTGATAGGTAAGGGCTGCATTTTCTGTCGCGTATTCATTTCGCCCCCTCGACGTCTCCAAACCCCGGTTCTGGGCCTCCGAGGGCGTTGTTTACTTCACACCCTCCTAGCCGACACCAATACATATTCTTCGTTACGAAAGCAAAGAGTTGTCAGGATTTACCCTCCACCTCGGGTGTTTAGCGAGCCCGTCGCACGAACATGTGTTTTGTCCGGACCGCAGTCGGTGGAAGTGCCCGCGGCACGCCCCATCACATGTCCGAACGCTCATTTCTCGTCCCGGTTCACATGCTATCATATAGGATGTTGGCCTGGCCGACCTCATGATGTAATCCCTAATGCTGATTGGTTATTCTAGGTACAGCACCCATTGGTCGGGCGATGAATGTCGGAGGCGTTCGACCCCCGATGTCAGTTGCACGCCTATATACTGCTTAGCCCCGGTTGCGTTTCACCATTTTCCCGTGGACTAGGTAAAAACAAGTATATTGGTTTCCGGGGATTGGAACCTTCCGGCATATTACCACGTACCTCAGGGTAGGGTAACATGCCAAGGCTGCCAAATGGCATCCGCCGCACAAATAAGTACTTTTGTCACCTCCATACTCCCCTCTCGCAACGGGCCTGCCAGCCTTGATGCCACTACTCCTAAAGCGGTCACCAGTCATCCGTGTCCTCAGATAACGATTCAACCCTGACGGACAACCGTTGCAATCTTATTCAACGGCTTTAGTTCGCTAGGAACGCGGCACCCCTTACAAGTCACTCCAGTTTCGAAACGGGCTTGCCAGCCAAGTCGTGGTGAGTCCAGGTCCAAGTTTAGCCTATCCCCATCTCAGATGAAGGTCACGATATCGATTGTGTCTGACTGCCGTTTCAGGTATCGTACTGGCGCACATCCTGCTACGGAAACTGAGCTGAAGCACCACGCCGTCTACAACCTCCGGATTAACGTCAGCGTTCTCTTTTTTTTTTTCCCATTGTCTTTTGTCCGAGCAGCCCTTAATTTATGCAGCGGGGTCAAGTCATATTATATTGAGAGAATGTTTGGACATCCGCAGTCCTCTTTTCAAGAGCCACCCGCGGGCGTGGGTTATAAAGGTGCCGGTTCATGGTTGAGTGTGCCCCAATACCCGTACCAACCAATCCGGCACCCATTGATCATGCCTCCCCTTGGAGCTTCGCATGCCGTAACCTTAGGGCAACAGCTGACGTTCCCGTTCAGCGGGAAAATCGTGAAAAATAGGTTAATGAAGAGCGCGATGTCTGAACGCCTCTCGACGTTCTCGCCTTATGACCCAACGGAACGTGGCCAGCCTACCGAGGAGCTCGTCCGCCTTTACGACACTTGGGCGAGGGGAGATATAGGTACGGCGCCCGTCCGTAATCGTTGCGATCCTTGTCCAAGTTGTGTTTGGCCAGGAATAATAGTCACTGGAAACATCCAGATTAAAAAAGACCATCTGGAAGCGTCAGGTATGGTGTGCGTTCTTGTCCGATGCTGTCCTCCGAGCATTTTCTTCACCATCGTAGGGAATGCCATCATCGACCGGGATCTGCCTGGGGACTACCTGAACGACTTCAAGCAAGTCGCGAGGGCTGCTAAATCGCGCGGGAGTGTCGTTCTCGGACAGCTGAGTCACCCAGGCCGACAAGTTTCTATCACGATACAACCGTATCCAGAATCAGCATCGGATATAGAACATCCGTCTACCTCTGGTGTGTTGTTTGCAAGGCCGGCATCCCTGACCAGAGAAGGGATCAAGGATATTGTTAAGCGGTTCGCATATGCGGCCGCGTTCTTGCACAAGGCCGGGTTTGATGGCGTCCAGGTGATGCGTTCCCCTTCCCCCTCCCCCCGTCTTATTCAAACGTTAGGCTCATTTCCAGAGCAGATCCACGCCGCTCACGGTTACCTGATCCACCAGTTTTTGTCCCCCCGGACGAACATTAGGACGGATGAGTATGGTGGATCGCTCAACAACCGCATGCGGATATTGCTCGAGATCATTTCTGAAATCAAGCGGACGGTGAACGACCGAGCCTTTCTGATCTCTGTCAAGATCAATTGCGACGACTCTGTCGCCAACGGCATTAGCGCAGACGAGTCGATCGTGACGGCGAAAGCGCTGGAAGCTGCCGCCGTCGACCTGATTGAGATTAGCGGAAGAACCTACGAGGAGGACGCGAAACCCGTCCAGAGAAAGGCGAGTCCGTGTCGTTTTTTTTTTTGCAGGACAACGTGAAATAAAACCAGAGCCCCGTCGGCCGCACCAGACGTCATTTTCCGCCGCGCGGGAAGCATACTTTATCGAATTCGCGGACCAGCTCAGGCCGCATCTGAAACGGTCCAAGGTCGCGCTCACTGGCGGGTTCAGGACGACGCGCGCCATGGCAGGAGCCATTGATGCCGGTTCCATCGATGGTCGGTTACTTCTTTTTTTTTCTTCTTCTTGCGGGCCTTTCTTTGTCCCCTACCTTACATGGGTCGCTGACGTCTGCCCAAACTTATTTATTTATTTATTTAGTCGTCGGCATCGCGCGACCGCTGACCGCGGAACCCTTCCTCGTAAAGGACATTCTGCGGGGCTCCAAGTTGGGAGCAAAGCCAGACAAGTTCCCCCCCATCCAACTACTTCTGGTCAGTCGCCCGTTTCCGCGCTCCTCGGGTGACGGCTCGAATGACCCCCCCTTCCCTCCCCACCTTCCTTTCTCGTTCGTATTAGATTGCAGCATCAGCGGCCCAGATCGCTGAGATAGGAAACGGCGAGGACGTCACCGACTTTGATAGCGCGTTCAACACGTCGCGATTCATCGCCCGGATGCTCAAGGAAACACCAGCGTCCATGTCTGAGCTGCTCGCCACGCACGATCTGCGCACACGGTCGTAGTCGGAGTGGCGCTTGTCCGTCGCTCGCATCTTTCGTCGGTCTCTCCATCATTCTGTCTCATGCACGCACATGTACATTCCAATGCACGCGTTTCGTAGAATAACATTGATTTAAAGAGCGATAAACCATCAAAACTCGTCCTCCGACCCAGGGCAGAGGGCCATCATGTTGAACTCGATGCTCTTGGCTTGGGACACATAAAATTCCCTCACGCATTTCGCCGCATCCTGTGCGTGCGCCGTGTGAGCGCAGGGTTCCGGGTTCTGTGAGGAAAAAGAACCGCCAAGTGGTGTACATGCCTTTAGGAGATCATGGCACTCCCCCCTGTCAATCGGCCCAGTTCTACCCCCGTCCAGTTCGATCAGACGCCACCGCTTTATGGAGTCATTATCGGGGGGACCCGTGTCAGCGGCGGCCGCCTTGACAAAGCATGTAAAGTGTAAATCGGTCTCGAGGTCGCGTGGCCGCACCGAGGTCTGACCCGCGGACGCGACCGTGTCGTGGATCTTCTCGAACAGTGGCGTCGTTTCCAGCAACGCTGCACGTTCCTGTGGAGTCTTATCTAGACGACCGATCGATATATCACATGAGATCGGACATAGAAAGGGGCAAGGGGGAGAAAGAGAGGGGGGCGAGGTGGACCCACCCTGGCATTCTTGGATGAATTTGGCAAGGGGACTCTCGGGAATGAGCTCCACGTCCGACTGTGATGAACAACCAGGCTTTAGATATGAACGGCAGCAGAAAATCCCCGCGACACTGACGTTAGCCAGGCTGTGGATCAACCCCATGGTCCCACAGGCGTTTGAAATCTATTCCCCGATCGAGGTGGGATATAGCGTCAGCTGCATCAACCTCGAGGCAGAGAGAAGGGAAGGGGGGTGCGCCAGAAGAAAAAGCGTACCGTTTGTTTCATCCAGAACACCGCGGGGTTGATGGGCTCCTGTCCGTCCGTCTGGATCTTGGCGTCCTCTTCCTTTCGCTTGGTAGCGATGACGTCCGCGCAAGGGAAAAGCAGTGCCACCGCTTTGGCCCCTTGTGGGACCAAGTCCAGCAGCTGTTCATCGGAGGGTCAAATCCCCGAGGGGGGCTGCGGAGGCGCGTGCACGCTGCGCACCTCATCGTCCAGCCCGTAAACGTCATGAAAGTGGGCCGCATCCTCTGGAAGGCCGACCGCATAGGCCCACTGCAAACACGTGCGGCGGCGGAAAGCGAATGAGCGATGCCGGATCACGAAGGGTCCTGCTTGGAGTGTGGCAGGGCACGTACGGAATTGAATACCTGAACGCCCGGTGTGAACGAGGGGCTGATGGTCGACCGGCTGGCTCGTGCTCACCTGCGGGTTGCTCTCGAGCGGGATCCAGCGCGAGTGTGCCATGGCCGCGACGTGGGCGGGCGTGTTCAAGTTGGCGCTCGCTCCGAGTGCGGAATCGATCGGTCGGGCTCAGTCACCTGCAGTGCGGGGCTGGTCAGGTGACCTCGGGAGTCTCTCGTCTGCAACACGATCGCGCTCGTGCTGCGCGTCGTGCGCTCGGAACTGCAACTCGCAAGGCCAAATCCTAGTGGGTGCAGAGCGCCAAGCGACGATATCTGCGCACTAACCACGTCAAGTCGCGGTCGACTGTCAGTTCAGATCTATCAGTGCGCCATTGCGACACCGCATCGTCAAGTCGACGGCTGAAACTGCGCTCACGGACACACGCTTACGACAACACAAGGTGCCCGCGCCGTATCGTGACGGTACGTTTCCAGACCGACGAACCCGACAGGTCGCGCCGTGATTTCCATTTCGTATTGAACGGTGCGCCTCCATCTTTCAATTATGCCAACGATTGCGTGGATCGGAGAATCGCTGCCGTACTGCGGCAAAGAAGTTTCACGCGGCCGTCTTCTGCTTGTGTGCTCACCGGGATCTCCGAGGGATACTTTCGGGCCGACGGTGTGCTCGCCGAATGCGCGAAGAACGTCTGTAGGCGGAAGGAAACGTACAGAATCGCCAGGCATGCGGCGGCATCTTGACGGAGCAGAATTTTTTTTTATATTCTCGGTGGGTCTCTCTAATCGGCGTCTCTCAGAACAACGTTTCGCCTGTGGAACGCTTTTTTTTTCACGGAGTGGATCTCGCGGCGGTGATCGAGCGTGCGATCTGTGCCTGCGGGTCGAAAAGAACACTGTCAGACCAAGGCGCCATGGACGAGCGCGCTCGCCCCTTGTACTCTTCTCGTCTGGCTCTCGATTGCCGGCATTATCGAACCCGGATCGAGACTGCGAATCCGGCTGCTGGCGATGCTCTTCGGCGCGTACGGAACCGCCGCGTCGTGTTCACGTATACCGACGACCCCCATGGATTCGCCTGTCCATGGCGCGCGACAACTAGCATGCATGCGTGAGCTTGCTTTCCATTGTCCGGCCGACGTGTGCTCTGGCATTTGACTCGGGGAACGACGACAGCATCATGACCGACGACTGCGACTGCGATGCATTTGGCGGCCACCCCAAGGCCTATCTGCATGTTTGCGCCAGCAAAGCAATACATTTACACCGAGAGTCGAGTTCAACGGAGGTACGCTATGGGTAGTCGATTGAGAAACGGGGTGCGGGGGGTAGCAGTAGGTCAATCCCCTTGTGAGCGGCGGTCGCCAAGAAGAGTCTCCACGCCGAGTTTTATTCCAGGCGGTGTCTACCGCTGGCTCCAGTGCAGTGTGTATGTACTTGAACTTGTTGCTGTGAGGCGAGCACGTACACGGGTACAAACAACGGTCCACCTCGCTAAGCGAACCGGGGCGCACGCATATCCCTCGCACGAAACCGATGAGCTTGAAGAAAAGGTCAGTGGTTCGGTCTCGTTGGGCGAGTCGACCACTCAGACGGTTTCTCGCACAGCAAGATAGACCTCCTCGTCCGGGTGCGGTACTCGAATCCGATCCCACCGCCGCCATGCCCTCCAAAACTGCTCGAGATCCCGACGAACCCGATGCGCTATGCGCGCCCCGACTTTTTGAACGCCATCGCCAACGACACGCCACTGCCCATGATCGTGGATGCGGAGTGCGGGATGCCGTTGGACCTGGGGCGTTGGGAGTGCTTGTGGGACGACGACGTGGACGACTCTGGTCCGTCTTGTCACCCTCTTTTCTGCCCTGCTTCGCTGGCACCATCCTGTGCCTTGTGCTCAACCACGCATTCAGCTCTGAATCCAGATCCGGAGAACCCTCCATCACTCGATCCCAAGGATCGCTTTCTGCTCGGCGACCCCTCGACGAGTGCCGCTCCGTACTCCAACGGCGTTGCACCCGTGTCAGGTTCGGGCGTGTCCACGCCTCTGCCAGCGCATGTACCGTGGCTACGAAAGACCGAGTACATCAGCCGAGAGGGCGTGCAGCGCGGCTCGTCCAGCCAGGACATGTACGTTCCACCGTGTGTGCCAGGTCGCGCTCGTCGCTCACGCGTTCGTTCTCTCGCACGCTCGATCAGAAAACAGCTCCCACAGCACATTGACGTGTCGCGTTCCGCGCAGCTGCGGGACATTGAGGCATCGTTTGCGGCATGCAACGACCCGTCCCAGTTTGACCTCGCGGCGCTCCGCCATCCGAACAAGCCGGACGTCACCGCGGTCGAGTCGTTTGAGATATATCCAGACGCGGACATTTGGGCCAACGCGTACGATTTGTTTAGGTTTAATGAGCGGCCCGGCGAGCGGCCGGTCGACGTACGTTGCCACTCTTTCTCCTTCTGACCGTTGCCATGTTTTGTGACCCACGTTTGATGCAGGCGGATGACCCCCGGTTGGACTGTGCCATCCTGCGGCCGATGGAGTCTGACGGGGATCACTTTTTGGCCTATTACCTCACCAAGGATGATGAGTCTGCGCTCGAGTTCAAGGAGAGGCGCCGGAGCGGTGCAGCGATCGGAGTGAAGGAGGAGGAGCCCAAAGTGCGTGTCTCGTCTCGCTAGGCGCCGGGCGGGTGCTGACCGACACAGACGACCGCGTTTCACCTGTGGCGCGACTTTGAGACGGTCAAGATCGAGCAGGAGGTGCCGAACGAGTTCCTGCTGGTGATCGACCAAGGGGACACGCAGTCGAACGTCTCCGGGAGCGGGGAGCGACGCGTCAAGGGGGCATACTACAAGAACATTGAGCGGAAGATGACGCTGAAGAAGAGGCGGACGAACGTGAGTGGAGAGACGGTGTGTGTGTGGACGCTAATCACGAGCACGGCAGGCGAACGAGACGTATCTGGACAAGTGGGAGGTGGTGCACATTTCGCATGTGGCGATGAGCAAGGAGGAGCAGGACGAGCGCGAGGAGCTGCTTGCCGAGGTTGCCGACCCGACGTTCCTGCTCAGCAGGGATGACGTCGACGCCGACGGCGAGATTGACGTGGATGCGCTGGGACAGGCACCACCGGGGGCTGGCGAGAGGGGGGATGTCATGGCCGATATATTCTGATGTGCTGCGCGATGTCGGGAAATGGCAACGGGCGTGTCCTGCGGTGTCGGACGCGTGCTGCATGCGCTCGCTGGGGCTGAAAACCGGTCGCACCAAACCGCCTTCCGTCATGGCGCGAACCCTGATCTGTAATAGCACCGCTTGTCATCTCGCTTGGAGCCAGCTGCATGGGGCAGGCCCTGGTGCCTCAGCAGGCGTAGTGCGTCGGGTCCCAACGCGCCCGCCGCGCTCGCTGTGCTGTTCGGCGCTGCCCGGGCTGTCCGGGGTATCCGGGCCGGGGTGTCCGCGCGAGGGTGTGCTCGGGTTGATCGCGCGATAACGCGCCGATTGCGGTTAGGGGGTCGGATCGCCACGCGCGATGATGTAAGCAGGTGGGAGACTAGCCCAGCTCCGTATGGGCACGTGGGCGTGTGCGCCACCGGGGTCTGGGGTGTCCGAGGTCCCCCCGGTCGCACCCAGACAAACGCCGAGCTGCATGTATGCGCCTCGAACTGGCCGTCGTCGCGGATCCGAGGGTCCGCTTGTGCGCTAAGCCGTGTCCCTTTCGCACCTGCTTCCGCGTACATATACAAACCCTCCCCCAATGGCTGCTTCTTCCCCCCAGCACCATGGCCTCCTCCCACCCCCGCCTCCGCATCATCTCGGACATCG